>JAKCPI010016087.1:0-115015 GCA_023213315.1 Euborellia annulipes
AAAATGAAAGATTTAAGTTGATTAAATAAAAAAAAAAAAAAATGAAATATTTAAGAAATTTTGTAATAAAATTTCCAATAGCATTCATTCTAACACTTGTTTAAGGATTCCTTATTAGTACTTGCTTGTTTCGATACGAAGACTTGTGAAATGGAAGACACGCATCGACCGCTCTTCTTTGTACGTTGACTTCCAACCAGTTAAGAATCATCAGACAGGACAGACAGACAAACCATCTATCTGACTCACATCTTACACTCACGCACCTTAGATGTTGGCCTCAGGGATTCTCTCGTTTTTTTTTTTTTATCTTTTCGCTTATTTGGAATTTTAACTTAATTGTTTAGTTTGCGAATAGCCAAATGAGACTAGAAAAAGATGATGAATTATCAATAAATTAAAATTTAATAAAATAAAAGATCTTATAAGATGAAGTATTTTTAAATAATTCATTCATTAATTTTTTAGGGCCGTAGCTTCATAAACTTATCCGACCGATAGCAAATCATCAATATAGCAAACAAGCAGAGTTTAAAAAAATGAGTTTTTTTACAAATTATTACTGAGGCTTATATAATTTTCTAAAAAAAATTTAAAAATGTTCGAAAAAATAAATAAACAAGGCTTGTTCCTAATTTCATCCTTAGTTAAACCTTATACCGATCTTTGGGCCTTTACAGTTGACTAAACTGGGCTCATATTTTAATTTAATCATGATTAGATTAACTGGATGTGAAGCCTCGAGTATAGTCAACTAGCTTACCAGAGAATATATATATATTGAGTAGTAATAGATTTTTGTTCCAAAAAATTTTTAAAACCTGGGGGGGCACAATGGTCAAAAAGTTTGGGAAACGCTGGTCTGGGTAATAAAGCCATGAATTTGAAAATAATGAGAATATTAATAGACAGCCAAGACTAGAAAAAAAATATGTTAACGTTTCGGTTTTATTTAAATAATACCATCATCAGTAAATTAAATAAAGCCGAAACGTTTTCTTATATATTGAAGTTTCATTCAAATAACAAATACCTCTTTTCTGAGTGACTTTCTCTTTTTATCTGCAGATATCACCTTTATCTTCCCGGATAAAATAATAAAGAATAAAGAATAAAAATTTAAGGAGGCTCGAGAGCAAAGTGGTTACGCATGTTTTTCCCGATAAGATGGTAAGTAGTGTGTCATAAAAAAAGTATGCCCAAAAATCAACAAGTAATTCGAAAATTTGCCAAGAGATGTCAGAATGGTAGCTAATAATATTTAATGCATTTGGTTGATTTTCATTGATCTTTTAACAATAAATTATTTATAATGGGTATTATATATTATGTATCTTTATAAAAGCATAAAATATAGTAATAATAGGACAAATATAATACTATATCGTCTGTTAGACTAGCCTGCCATCTATTGCAAAATTATGTATATCTATCTATTATCTAGTTTAGACGTTGCCCCTTATATTATGAATCGAATTATTTTAATCGAAAATCGATTTTGAGTGTCGATTTTCGATTAAAAAATCGTAATCGGATTCAGTATTTTGAAAAAATCGAAAAATCGATTTTTGACGGCCGAGTTTCGATTTTCGATTTTCCAAGAAAGAGGTTTTCGCGACATGGTATGTCTGTCTGTGTTCTATTTTAAGATCAGCAACTGAGCGAGGTTGGAATCTTATATTTAAGTTAGATACTCCCCCCCCAAGGCCGAGAAAATAAGCTGTTAATTAAAATCGGCCAAAAAGTACTAATACTTCTACTGAGGTAGTTTTTTCAGGTTTTTTGATTTTCTTAAAAAAATAACCCCAACGATTTTGAAAATTCAAAATCAATTATTTTTTAGATGCTCTTTAAAATGTATATTTACTTTGAAGTACGCTTTACTCTGTATTTCATAGGAAAGATAGGAGAGAATTGGGTTGCAATGGTAACAAAATATAAATATTTCCCCTTATATAAATTTTAATCTTGAATTCAGCCTCGTAAGGTGTAGAGGCTAGCTTGCTAACCTCGTATACCTAAAAGTCGCGCGGGTTCGACCCCAGGCAATCGATGATTTTATTTAAGCCATTTAGATACTAAATGGCTTAAATAAGAATGGTTCCCAAATAATAATATATATTCATAACGGTTATCGTCAAAACTCTTAAACACGCCTAAGTTGCCGAAAAGATCATAATGTGTGTGTGTGTGTGAGTGTGAGTGTGTAATGTTATATGGTGAATCTTTTTTTTATAAAAAAAAAAAGTGTTGATTTTTAAAGAAGTTATAAAGACTGAATAAATTGATTTGGGCATCAGCAATGCAACGTTCTATTTTTCTTGTTCCACAAACCGCTTGAAATCGTAAGAACCTTAAAATCAACTTATGGGCATAGCGAAAAATTTTTTGTAAAAAAACGGAAAATCGATTAAAATCGATTTTTTAAGGCAAAAACCGATTTTTTAAAAATCGATTATTTTGTTTCGATTTTAAAAATCGAAAATCGATTCAGCCTGAATCTACCAACTTGACTCCTGAACCCCCTTAAGGAACATGAAATATTGAAAAAGATAAATATTAAACATTTTGTTCATCTTTTTTTGTATACATAGCCGGAAATTCAACTAAATCGCTATAAATCACACCTAATAATGAGAATAATTTTATCCTTTTCTAAGCTACATTTTCATAGCTTGATAGAGATCGTGTATTCAAGTATAAAATGATGAAACTGTATTTTTTTTGTTGGAAATACCGCTGGGTTGAACCATCATCTTCCCAAGTCATCAATTTTAATTCGATTGCCAACAACTTTTTCTCTTTCTCTCTCTCTTTCTCATACTCTTCGAGAAGTGAATTGACTTTTTATTTTAGTTCAGCAAATTTACACTTTATCCAAATGAAAACAGAGGAAAAATTGATTACCATCATCATATTGGAAATAGCTAGTTATTTTCTCCTCTTTTATTTTTGTTCTCTCTACCCTTTTCTTTTTTTATTTCAAGCCTCGCTGATTTTGTTACCCAACAAATAATTATTTTATCAAAAATACATTCTACGAACAAACCGTGCGCAACTTCCGGTAGAAATTTTTTTTTAAAGTATCCTCACCAAAAATTTGCATAATAAAATTCATCCATGTGTTAATTCTAAATAATACTAATTAATTGGTTCACAAAACATTTTTAAAAATCATTTTTGGATAGTCAAATAAATTTTATTCTCTAGCTAAACGTTGAAATCTACATTCTAAAATAGAATTTTTTTTTTTTAAATATGAGTTTTTTTTTTATCTTCCTCTAATGTATAAAAGATTTATCCTTCCCACAATTTTTAAGCAACTCACAAAAAAACTCAACTAGTTACTCATAAAAGAAAAAGGTGTTTCCTTCCTTGGACGGACAAAAAACACAATATCAACTTAAGTAGTTCATTGGAGAAGACTTCATTGAACAAACAAGAAATTAAATGATTAATGCCCAATTGCACCAAAACATCTTAGATCTCAAGTTCGCCTTGAGCCTTCCATAACCTAAAAAGCGAAATATGGCATGAGGAGGCTCGTGGCTAATCGGATAAGCTGGGGATTACAAATCTAGAGTTGCTATTCTATTCGGGTTCAAATCCTACTTGCAGTGAAAATTTTCAAACATTGCCAATATCTCCTCCGTCTCTCTGTAATTGGAGTTAATCTCTGTTGAGAGATGGAAAAATAAAATAAAAATTTTACCTATTCAACTATTTATTTATTTATTTTTAATAAATACATCTTATTGTTATTATTTATGCGATGGCGGCACAAATAGAGGATGTTAAGACTCGATTTCAAATTCAATTGTAAAATGTAAGACGAGCTTAAAATCTAAGATGTGTTGGTGCAAACGGGCATTAGGCTTTTATGGCATTAATCGTGATTTATTGATGATATATATAATAATACAAATTAATTACAAAAAGTTTCAACATATTTTCGGCAATTTTTCTGTACCCGGTGATGTATTCATTTTGAAAAGCAAACGCTAACTACTAAGCAAGAATTTCTACAGGTGCACCGTTCCTTCTTTGGCAGAGAAAAATTTAAATATAAATGAGTTTATTAGCACCAAAAGTTAATTCCATAGGTTGGATAGTTAATCCATATTTACGTCCATTTAATAAAAGAAACTCCTGCCTTTTCAAGAACGCTACCAGCCTTGCTTCCCTGTTAAGTTGATTGCCTATGTTATAAAAAATTTGATTATAATTAAATCAACAATTGAAATATTTCATTCATTACTGTCTTCTCATTTTAAAAAGTCAACAGTCAAATTTAGATGCATAGTTGATTTATAAAACGAACACATAATTTATAAGTATATAAATGGAAGTATTGTTAGAAAAATAATCATTATTTTAATTATTTTTCTTCATATATGAAACCTAAATTAATTATATATATTTCATCATCTACATATATATATAGTTATCTATTTTGTATTCTCAAAGTAAAAGCTCTTAAATGTCATCTCTGTTTGCATATACGAGCGAAAAGAGCAGCTGGTCGTATCTCACCTATTCAAGTATACAAGTATAAATATCGTTATTACCCGAACCTTCCCCTCTCCCTCTCTTTCCTCCCCTCACCCATTTCACCTCATGGACAGATGTTGAGTGGTTTGCATTTGATTTTCAAACACATTCACATATATACACTCCTTATATATTTATACATATATAAATACACCGGGACATTTATTACTGGATCTCATAAACAATCTTTCATCATAGATTACTACTTTAAAAAACGTTTTCGTAAAAAAGTTATTAACGATCTCTTTGTTTATTAATTTTTTAAAGTGTTTTTTATATGCTGTTAATAAGAAAAATAAACAAAAAATTAAAATAAGCATAATTAAAATTTTAATATTGAAATTTTTCTGATCTCTAATAATAGATGTTTTTTAAACTTCTTTTTTTTAAATCTTATTAGTAATAATAATAAAGTATTTATGAACATTTGATCGTTAAATTAAAATTTACGTTGTCTAAACA
Organism: Euborellia annulipes; assembly: GCA_023213315.1. Taxonomy (NCBI): domain Eukaryota; kingdom Metazoa; phylum Arthropoda; class Insecta; order Dermaptera; family Anisolabididae; genus Euborellia; species Euborellia annulipes. The sequence continues at coordinate 5,014 of JAKCPI010016087.1, forward strand.
TCTTTAAATGATGTTTATACTTTATTATTACTCTAAGAGAAAATTGGGGATTTATTTTCTAAAAAATTTGATTTATATTCTTTAAGAAATAGCTGCCAATACTTCATACCCTCCCACTCTCCCATCAACCTAGCAAAAATATTTTTTTTTTTGGATTATTATCAAACAACATTTCTCAAACTGTTTGTTCTAAAATGTATCCAGATTCATCAAAAAAAAATAAATAAATATTTATTATTATTTTCATCCCCCAAACTTTTTTTATTCATCCTTTAAAATTTTATAGTAAATATTAATATATTTTTATTTTATTTTACAAAATTTTAATTATTCTTCAGTTTAAAAATTTCTAGAAATACTGCTATAAAGGATTAAATTTTTTAAGTTATTTTTACATCCATAGGCCCAACCAGGGGGGGGGGGGGTTAGGGGGTTCAACCGCCCCCCCCCATGAGACCCAAACCATGACTAGATATTTAAGCTGTATATTACAAATTATATTTCATATAGGGTAAAAGAAAGTAAAATATAATAATTTACTCTAGCTAAAAAAAAAAAATGATTTATAAATACCGATACCCTTATTTTTTATTTTTCTTAATAAATGGCGTCGGAAAAATCTTAAATTTTTCAAATGTTTGAAAAAAATTTTCTTGAAACCCCATCAAAAATTTCTGGCTACGCCTATCTTTACATATAACATATTTTGTGAATATATTTCTTTCTGCTGCCACCCAAAACTACTAATTAATTTAATTAAATAGGATATCAGATATCATGTTTTTATGCCATATAATTTTTTAATTAATTTTGCCCTTTCGGCTACTGAGGCCATTTAAATATAATTTTCAAATGTAAAAACAAAGTTTTTGACGGAGGTAACCAAATAAAATCAGTCAAATTTAAAAATATAATAATTAATTTTTGAGAGTGATTCGGTATTTGAGGCCTGTCTATTTATTTCAAATGATTGAATTATTATCACTTGAGGGCCCTAGCAAGTACTCTACCAAGTACCCCAGGGACGGCAATTGCTATTATCCTTCTATACTAATTGTTGCGCAATATAATTTACCAACATTGACACTTTGTCCTAGAGAGCCTTATTTTTTATTTATGGGCTATATCTCTAGAACCATCCTTAAAAAAAAGAAATCGATAGGGTAGGTGCAATTTTTTTGGGCTTATGCTAGCCTTTCATTTCAAAACTACTAATTTAAACATACTTTTATAGTAATGAAAAAAAAAAAAAAAAACAATCCATGAATAAAATTAATGAATTTCAATAACCAATAGAAGTATTTTATTGGATTTAATTTTTTTTTTTAAATGTATAAAAAGCTTTTATTGACAACACGACCTTTAAATCCTTTTTTTAAACAATTCAAATTATTTGTACGTCAAATTTTAAACACTGTCAGGTCAATTAGAACCAAATGAGATAATGAATAAACTTTTCTCGTAGCCATAGCAACTAACCGTTATATGCTGTCAGGCAGAATAACATGCTCAACTAGAAAAACAAAAAAATATCTGGAAAATTTATTTAATACCTAGTGCATAAACTCTAGCTTGAATTTGTATATAAAATTAAATGTTTTTTTTTATTTATATTTGAAACCTAATTTAATAAATCGTATTTTTAATAAAAAATAATTATTTTAACAAACCATTTAAGCCTTATGATCCAATGACTGTTTCAGTCGTCCACAATAAAACCTAAAACAATTGGTCACCAATTACTAATATTAATATAAAATCTCTATTACTCTAATATAAAGCACTCCGTTTTATGTTCCTGTTTACCATTCTCTCTCGCTAATTGGCCAGAGATAGAGGAAGTGGAGTCAGTGAGGGAAATTTAAAACTTTAAAATTTTGCAATTGCTTGCCGAAGGGGGCGAGCAAGGGAGTCAAGGGGGCGTATCCCAATGAACCATTCTAAATAAAATTTAGACTTCAAAGTTTTATTTGGTTAACTAAAGAAACGGCAAATTATTTCATTTAAGTTGAATAAGTTAAATTAATTTAAATTAATAGATTACCATTTATTATATCTTAAAGCACTGACTATTGAATAAAATGAAGGTACATTTCTAAACTTTTCAAAGCCCTCGGGCTTGGTGTAGTTGGTAGCGCGTCTGCCTTGTATACCAATGGTCGCGGGTTCGGACCCCAGGTAGACCGATGGATTTGAATACCAAATGGCTTAAAAAAGTATAAAGAAGAAAGTGTTAGTTTATAATTATCTTATAATATTATCGGCTCATTCTCACAAAAATTTCACATACTGGTAAAATAACTTGTAAAACAGTCAGGGCCAGATTTGCCACTAGCAATGGGTAGGTGCCCAGATCGACGGATTTTTCGGGGGATGCAAATAATGGAAAAAATAATGATTATCCTAGAACTAAAATTTTACATTTTTATTTAATTTCTAAATTAAAATAGTTTAAAAACACCCAAAAATTTCGCTTAAGTTGGCATTTCAATAACTCACAGGCAAAAAATTTCTAAATCCGGCCCTGAAAACAGTAGCCATAAGAAAAAGGCCAGATTCAACTTCCTGTGTGGACAAATACCCCGTTCCCATTTACGAAATTGCTATTATATACGATGAAATTTAAATAATAAAAAAACTCATTCATTTTTCTTTAAGAATATATTAACTAATCTTTTATAAATATTAATAATCTTGAAAGCTTAAATTGAAAAAAAAAGAGATGATGACAGCATCCGTAAAAGTCAACTAAGAAGAGAAAAAAATATTTATCCTATTATCTATAACTGTCAGAGCTAAGAATATAAGAATTATAATCAAAGCAGAAATTATAAATTCAACAGTTTTAATAATATATATATAGAAGAGATTAAAATAACAATTCACCAAAAAATATCCTTTGAAGTGGGTGTCTCCCAAATCCATTGTCCGATTACATCAAAGCTTTTCGGTTGAGAGATCAATCGTGAAAGAAAAGATGAAGAAAAAGAGGAATAAAAAAAAAAACCTCTACGACGAATAAAAGGTTAAAATTTATACTTAGAAAGCGGGTTCTTCGGACTGTGCAAAAGCAAATCGAACAGACAAACGGATAAAACTTGACTTCGTCTTCTTCTTCTGGTGTGGAGAGGGGATAAGAGCAATACAAACTAAAATCAAACAGGTTGAGCAACCAGAACTGACTACTAATACTTCTTGACATAACTTACCATTTATATTTAATCCTGCACAAGATTAGATTACCATTCTCCAACATGGGTTCATTAGTTTATCATGCAAATATAGAAAATTATTTAAAGCAAAAATAATAAATGACATCGTAGAAGAAAATATCTGGTGTGACTGGTCACACAACTTTCTCTTTCATTGGTGCTTGTCCCACCAGATTTTTCGTGTCGACATATATTTAGTTTTCGTCAGTGTGGTACATTTGAATTCAAGATATAAAATTTGTAAACATAGTTATATATTTTGATACCATGGCAATCATTTCTCTTATCTTTCCTATGAAGTACAAGAGTAAAGTGTGCTTCATAAGATTTCAATGCCAAAATGAGAATATACATTTTAAAGAGCATCTAAACAAAAAATTGATTTTTGAATTTTAATCAAAATCGTTGGAGCAAATTTTGAGAAAATCGAAAAAACTGAAAGAGTACATCAGTAAAGTACTAGTACTCTTTGGCCGATTTTGATTAAAAGTTTATTTTCACGCCTCACGGGGGTACCTAATTTCAACTTCGTAGCTCATTTCCTTCATGCTTAAAATTAAACACCGACAGACAGACCATTTTGCGAAAACCACTTTTGGATTCAGGGGACCTCAAAATGTGTATATCCATCACTCTCGACATCGAATTTTTGACATGAAACCAATATGGATCATAGACGAATTATAATTCAAAGATCAATGGCAAGCTTACCGTACACGAGGAATAAAAATCTGATTAAATTATTATAAGCGAGATCTGCCTGAGAATTAATATATAAGCCTTCATACATAAGCCTTACATAAGTTTCTTTAGTAATTGGAATAGATTAAATTGATTTTTGTGATACATAGTAGAAAATATTAATTACTAAATAATAAATTACAACACTGAAAGATGGATCTCGATTTTTTTTAACAGCGCTTCTTAAAAAAAGACAATGTTATATAAAATTTTTTTTGAATTGTGCCACTATTGCATTCAGAGAATATTGAGCCGTTTATACGGATTCCCGTGTCGAAATTTAAGGCCTGCTTTGAGCCTACTATAGTAGGTCTTATTTCAGACATGAGGGTTCGAAATAGGTCTGGATCGTATCCAGGAGGACGGGGCAAGTGGGGGCAGATGTTCTCCTTTCAAACTCGAAATGGATAGAAAAAACAAAAAATATAAATAAAAATTAACGTCATCTGTAAGATAAAAAGTACGAGTGACTCCATACCCTATTTCCTCTTATGTTGTGCTATTTAATAAAATAATAAAATAGATATTAGAAAAGTTTCCCCTACTCCCCCTTTCGTTTTGAGCTGGATACGTCCTTGCTTAGATTTTAAAAGGTGTCGTTTAGTCACAGCAAACGTAGATAAAGTGTAAATAAAATTAAAAAAAGGGTCAAAAATTTTCTAATTCATTCACTTCAATTTTCATGAGACGAATTTAATAAATTGTCTATAACTTGGATAACAGGAGAAAGGAATTTCCAGGATTTGGCTCTTCTCAAGGGTTCCTATCGCATATAACCCATGAATGAAAAAGATTAGGTAATATTTTCAGGAGCTGACAAATCTCTCGGCGATACTAACTATAAAATACACAAATATTAGATTCTAAAACATAAATATTTTTAAAACTAATATAAAATTTTCAAATATCTCAACAAAACGTGTCCCACTTACTTACAAAGTAAACGGCTCATTGGGTACTTAAAAAAAGAAAAGCTTGTTGAGTCAAAAAAAGTTCATTATCCGTACTAATTTCGAAAATATTTCATAGGCTTTACGAGACTTGATATCTTACTTTTCCATTATATAATTAACCTTAATTTATTTTACATACGATATTATATTACACTGTTATAAAAGTAACAATTATAGTGAAGGGGGGAGAATTTCATTATCATTGAATGCACAGATGTGGCAAATGTTTGATCTAAGTTTTTATTCATGTAATGTGATTTTTGATTTATGTAAGTTATGCAGCCCAAATGACCAAATCATCAATGAATTTTTTCTATTAATGGTTTCAGATCACAGTAGTAGTTTCTCCTTTGAAATTGACAGCTGAGAATTATTGTTTTTGTCGAACACTATTTATCAAAAAATTATTTTTTGAAATGGTCATGTGAACCTTCCTTACCTCTTTAAACTTCGTTAAACAATTAGCTTAATATTTATTTTCTTATTAATACAATATAAAAGTCCATGAGGATATTAAAATATTTTTATTTGCATGGTTTCCTAAAAATATAAATAAGTCAAATTTCTAATTTCTTTTATAAAATCCAATAAATAATTTTAAAAAATTCTTTGAACTGCATTATCAAACACCTGCTATTTTTGTTTTCTCATTAAAAAAAAAAAATTTTAGATTTAAAAAATATTTAATTTATAAAATTAATATTTTGAAAAATTTCCAAAAAAATCTTAATTATATTAATCACAGAATAAGAAAAAAAACATCATACTCCCTGGACTAACTTCAAAATAAATTATTTTTTAATGATTCCATTAGATATTAATATTTTCTAAAAAAAAAAAATTAATTTGTCAATTTCTTTAATGTTTACCTTCTTAATTTTTCTGATATTAATTTTAGATTAAAAAAATTAAAAAAAAAAACTATTTTTGAAAAGAAGAAAAATAATTTTTTTCACATTTTTTTTTTAAATTTTTATTAATGATCAGAGGTTCCTAAAGGGTAAAATTGTTTGCAGAAAAGCACAAAAAGTATAGAAGAGTGGACAAAGCAGTCGCATTAGGCCTGATAATTGATTATAATTTTGAGAAAAAGTACTGTTTGATTGTATTCTAGTACAGTTGCCATTTTTACCAGAGGTCGCGGGTTCGCATCCATGACAAAAATTCATTTCAAATGAAGTGGCTACCAATCAATTGAAATAAATAGCGACTGGGTCTAAATGACCTCAGATGTCGAAAAAGAGTCAAAAAATCTAATGTTGCGTGGGCCCCTAAAAAGTGTTGGGCCCTTAGGCGATCGCCTACTCCGCCTAATGGGAAATCCGGCACTGGGTCTTGGGTTCGACGGATAATTAATTATTTATTTGAGTAAAAAATTAATGATAAAATAATATCCCGACAATTCAATCAGAATATTGAATTTCGACTCGATTTTAATTTTTTATTGATTTAAAAACATGTAAAATTTATAAAAAACATTCACACTTTTTTCTCACCCCCCCAAAATTAAAATAAAAAAAAAAATAAAAAAAAAAAAAAAATTCACACTCACACTCACACACATCACACGGCTTTCGGCCCAGGCCATTTAAGACTTTTAGACGATAACCGTTGTAATATATATTATCTATTGTGGGTTCAGGCATTTCTATTTAAGCCATCTGGTATCCAAATGGCTTAAATAAAATCATCGGACTGCCTGGGTCCGAACCCGCGACGTTTGGCATAGGAGGTAGGCACGCTACCTACTATGCCAACCGGGGGCAAACATGTAAAATAAATTCATCTTTAAATACATTTTCAACCTTCGATTTGTCTATGTTGATTAAAAAAAAAAATCTCAGAATTTATATTTTTGAAAAATTTTTTTAATGTCGCACTTTAAAATCTATAAATATATCATAATTTTTCAAATACAATTTAAGTTTTTAGATCAGATTCATGTAAAAAAATCCACACTTTAAAAATACATCCACTTCTGTTTTTAATAATAAATCTACGATAATATTAATAGTGGAGATTCATCATGTTTACTTTGACCCAAGGACTTGACTTGCTTTCCAAATTTTATTTATATAAATCCCGATTGAAGTAAAAGAAACTTTCTTTTGATTTCTTTCTCAATTTTTTTTTTTTTTTTTTTTTTTTTAACAATTAACGAGTACCAAAATTTAATTTAGTTATTTAACTTTTCTTTTTATATATTTCAAAGTGATTATTTGAAGCGAGTAAAAATAAATTATCGAATGTCCAAACCTCTGTGAAAATTGTTCAATTGGACCAAATTATTTTTAATTCCTTGACGTAAATAATGGGTTAATCCAAAAGGAAAATTAATTTATTATTTTTTTTTTAAAGAAATCTTGAAATTAGATGAAATCGTTTTTAAATTTAGTTAGTAAAATGAAATTTATTATTTTATAAATAATAATTATTATTATATCATCTTAATCTATTCAACGTTTTCTGTCTCTTACCTATGTATATATGTAATATATTTATTTAAAGTATTGGATTCAAGTCAAAAATTCGATGTCGAGATTTTGATGGATATATACGTTTTGATGCCCCTTGATTCCAAAAAAGTGGTTTTCGCGACATAGTCTGTCTGTGTGTGTGTCTGTATGTGAACAAAATATCTCAATAACGAAAAGAGCTAGGATGTTGAAATTTTATATTTAAGTTAGGTGCCCCCCTGAGACGTGACACGAAGCTTTTGAACAAAATTGGCCAAAAACTACTAGTTTTTTACTGATGTACTTTTTCAGTTTTTTTCGATTTTCTCAAAAATTGCTCCAACGATTTTGATTAAAATTCAAAAATCAATTATTTTTTAGATGCTCTTTAAGATTTTTTTTACATTGAAATCTTTTCAAGTACACTTTACACTTGTGCTTCATAGGAAAGATAGGAGAAATGGTTGCCATGGTAACAAAATATAAATATTTTTCCATGTTGAAAAATTCACATCTTGAATTCTAATATATTATAAATATATCTCGACACAAAAAATTTGATGTGACAAGCACAGAACACAACTTTCTCTTACCAAGATTAAGAAAAAGTTGTGTGCTGTGCGACCAGTCACAGTAGATTTTTTGTATTGTTTTTTTTTCAACTGTTGTTATTCGTGTATTGAATTTTACCGCTCAAGTCGGGAATTCAACCAATCTCTTTAAGATTATGTAATAAAAGCTTTATTTCTGCTCTTTCGACAGATGTTTTATTATTTTAATTTTTCGATAAGGAAATTTGTATGCCCCTATGGCTTGTGGCTGGTTACTTCCCGTCATGGACGATAAAATTTGCTTAAATTATATTGACTGTTTATTTACGGATTTAAATAAAAATAGACATTGTATAGTTATGCATTGAAAGAGATATTATAAATACACAATTTATAATTTTGCTACAATGAAGTAAAAAATTTGTCACCCCCATGAGTTTTGTATTTTATTGTTTATTTTTTTTAAATACGTATGAAAAATTTTTATTGGAAGTAAAATTACAATAAAAATGAGAAAAATTTATTGGTAAACTTAGGGAGCCCACTGTACATAAGTGTATTAAAATTTATTTACATATCTTTTGATATATTTGCCCTTTTTTTGTGCTTAATACAAATTGATTAGTCTATATCAGCGGTTTCCAACCTTTTTTGATGTGCGGCTCATATTTTCCGTAAAAAGAAACGCTGAGGCCCAGTGTATATATATCCTGTATATACACGTATATAATTTTTATCATTCCTTAGACATCCGCGGCCCAGTTCCAATCATCCTACGGCCCACAACTGGGCCGCGGCCCACTGGTTGGGAACCGCTGGTCTATATAATACTATTTTCGACAAAATATTTTAATTAACCCAATGTCCAGTCAAGTATTTCTACTTCAAGATTAATGAAAATTAATTAATATTATATGGTTTTAATTTCGACCGATATAATAATATTTTTATCAAACCATTGAAAAAATTTCTATAAATATTCAAATAAAAAAATATTAATAATTCATAAAACTAGCTACATTTTTATTTCTTCAAATCAATTCACAAATAACCAAATTTCAATGGTCATTTCATGATGATTGATTAAAAATGAATATTTAAAATATTTTCTGAGAAATCAATAGGTAAATGTTGTTATAGAAAGGAACTTCATTAGTCTCCAGCCCTATTCTATCCAATTTATACTAGCTTGGAAATTTATCTTCTTGAACTCTCTTATGTAACATATTGTTTTCTTAATAATTATCCTGGTTGAAACAATGGATTTCGAAATACTACTAATTTTAACCCCAAACAAGCCCCCACCCTCATGGCCGAGTGGTTAGAGCAGTGACGTCATTTCAACTTTTTCTTGGGGGGGGGGCAAATTTTTTTCTTTAAATTTACTTACAAATAGGTACTCAAATTTGGCCAAAATATATATAATTTAATTAATTGTTTAATTTTGTACAGTTTGTAGATATATTTTGAAACATTTTATTTAGAATAATAATTTTAAAAAATCAGAACCCTTGGGGGGGGGTGGGCATTTGATAAAAATATTATATCAGTTGAAATTAAAACCATATAATATTAATTAATTTTCATTAATCTTGTAGAAATACTTGACTGGACATTGGGTTAATTAAAATATTTTGTCGAAAATAGTATTATATACCCCCTCTGCCCACCCAAATGACTCCACTGGGTTAGAGATAAATATCAATATTGATAATCTAAAAGTCAAGGGGAGTTGACTAGGACTCCAAGCGGTCCGATGAATTTATTTAAATCATTTGGATACCAAATGGTATAAATAAATATTCCTAGTCCCCAATATAATTATTAGCTTACAAAAATAATCTTTGTTGAAATTTATTTTAATATTTTTTTTTTAATTTTTGTTACAGGTAAAGAAAAATCACCGCATTAATAAAATTTTTGGAGTAGAAATCGTTGATTCGATCCCCGGTGTAAGCAAGTTAATTCAGATACGTGAGTTAATTCTATGTTTTCAAAACTTTTTTCATAGACCAATAGGCCTATTAATTTATTATTAATTAAATCAGAAATTTTTTTGTATTGTTCTCAAATCTCAATATTTTATGATTCTTTCAAGATTGTTCGTAATTACCAAAAGGATTAATTAAAATAATAATAGTATGAACGGACATTAGATTATTTCTGCACAGTGTTGGAATACTCATTTACTCGACTCTTGAGCTCAGATGCTCGCTTCTCGTTCTAGGTGACAAAAATTTATTTAACTTAAATTGACTAATTGAATAAATATTCAAATAATGAGCAAGCAGCTAGTTATATTTCAATTTTTTCATAAACCAGGGATGACGTTTCGGTCACCTGGCCCTGAAGATGTTCCCATATGTGACCGAAACGTCGGCCCTGGTTTATGAATTAATTAAAATATAACTAGCTGCTTGCTTATTCTTTCTACCTATTTGAATATCAACACTCAGCTATATACCTCCTTCACATTGGCGTAGCCAGAAATTTTTGATGGGGGGGGTTCAAGAAAATTTTTTCGAAAATTTAAGATTATTTTAGGGTATTTATAAATAATTTTGCTTTTTTTTAGCTAGAGTAAATTATTATATTTTACTTTCTCTTACCCTATATGAAATATAATTTGTATTATAGAGCTTAAATATCTAGTCATGGCTTGGGTCCCATGGGGGGTTTGAATCCCCAACCCCCCCTCCCGGCTACGCCTATGCTCCTTCAAATAATTGAATAAATAGGAACATCTAACGATTATCAAATTGTTCAATTTGAAAAAATACTTTCTACATCTGATCCAGATACACTCTTTTATATTATTCCATTATTTTTAGTTTATTTGAAAATGGATTAAAAATAATTAAATAATTATAATCAATGGAAAAGCTTTATAAATTGAGCGTCTGTATTTCAAAATTTTTTTGTTATTTTTATATCTCAAATTTAATTTTTCCTTTTTTTTGTCCCTATTTTTTTTTTTTTTTTACAATATTTCTCTTCTATAGAATTTTGTAAATAATTGAAAAACAAGATCAAACACTCACCCTCTTAAAATTAATTATTTTTTTATGTAGGATGTATCGTTTTTCATTTTTAAACCCGACTAATACGATGGCAACAGAAATGGAGCGGTACATCCTACATAAAAAATAATTAATTTTAAGAGAAGGTACTATGCCCTGTGTTTGATCTTAGTTTTCAATTATTTACAAGCGAAAAACAAAAGAGTTTTATGTATAAGATATTTTAATTATTCTTTTGGCTAACTACGTATTTTATACATAAAACTCGTTTGTCTTTTACTTTTAAATCCTACTTTTTTAAACGAAATTTTTTTGGATCTTTGATATATAATATAAACTTATTGATTGAGAGTTCTCATAAACGTAATCTAGAAAAAAAAAAAAAAAAAAAACCTCTTAACAGGATATAAAACCAAATATCGGTCAAAAAATAAGTCAAGGGAAATCTTAACGACCATTATCAAATGGTCTTTTTTAAATATCTAAATGAATTTAAGGTCAAAGTGATTTTTGATTTGATTATAAAATTACATATAAATATAGGGTAACAAACAAAATAGTTGAAACTTCTCTGATTCTGATCACAATAATTAAACAAATGTGAACTTTAAATTTAATTTATGCGTATAATAGTTTTTGCATGTCGCGATTATTATTTTGCAATGAGACTAATGAGGTCATACTCACGGATCTATTTTGACCTTAGGGCTTAAATGCTCAAGCCCGGAGGTGAGATTTCTTTTACAATCGATCTTTTAATCAAACATAACCTTCAGCTAATGATCTTACCAACAAGAAAAACTTTTTATTTTAATTTCTTAACGTGATTTTTACAATTGATAAATTAATTATACTTTTTATTTATATAGGTTATCAAAATTCTTCCTTTATTGAAACATTTAAGTATCAATATTAAAAAAGTAATCATTTTCTCACTAATATCATTTAGAATGATTGATTGATTATATTCCATTTAGCACACCTAATCCAATAACGAATCATTTAATTTAGAAAATGCCTTGTAATGTTAGCCTAAAGAGGCTGTCCTGTAAATTACCCTTCTATATTTTCCGATAGATTCGATATCGTCTTTCCTAAAAGCATGTTAAATAAACAACACTTAATGGATTTAAAAAAAAAATTTAATATTTTTAGATTTGTAAGACTTTTAGATCAATGCGCAAATTACGTGATAACATTTGAAATTTATCGATGAATTTTGTAAAGCACACAGGAAATTGCTCTCAGGCAATAATAAATGTTAATCTAATTTTAAGTGGAACAAGAAAATTTATTTACCGAAGTACACAGATGATATTTTATGTTTATGAGTTAATAATTTCTTAATAATTCATTAATCAAGTAAACGTAAAAGTTAACGATAAGTGATTGTTGCTCTTCTCCGTTGTCAGGCCCCTCGACAACCTTTAGGTCACATAAAATGAGCTATCTGAGTTTTAAGGAAAGTTTTGTGAAGTTAGCAACTTAATAAAGAAAAAAAAATTGAAATTAAAATGAATAAAAATTAAAAATTAAAATAATTAATTTTTTAACAAAAATTTTCAAAAAAATAAATAAATAAGGCTTGTGATTCTAATTCCACCTCTTTTACCGAACTTTGGGTCTAAGCTAGATAATTAAGATCTGGGCTCTTATTTAATCATATGATTAGCATAACTAGACGTGAAAAGACTCGAAAGTCATAGTCAACTAGCTTATCTGAGGGATAGCCCTTACTGCAGCAATTTAGAAAAAAAAAAACATTTTCTTTATACTGTAGTTTCTATAAATTCATTCTTCTTTTTTTGATGGAAGGTATACAACCCAACATATTTTTCTCAAGGATTAAGTTGTGTTTCGGTATATGAGGCCATTTTGTAAAGCCAAATACTTAAAAATATAGAAAAATTCAAAAATAAGAATTTTTTTTGCTTAATTACATAATTTTTCTCCAGTATAATCCAAGGAAGGAGAGGCAATAACCCTGCCTTCTATGCAACCAACTAATTTTTGGGTTAATTGTTTCAGAGCTCCTATAATATTGACTTACATAAGTATTTGTTAAATATCAATAACTTCTTATATACTTAAATTAATGATTTTTAAACAAATGATGATAGATATACCGAAACGTCCTGTCTTAATGGCCGATATTCGAATTTTTTTTCTTTTGGCTTTTATCCAATCTCTGTTTTTACACTTCATTTAATTAAGAGTAGACAATTTTTGTTTTTCTAAAAAAAAAAAAAATACCTAGGCCTATAAATTAAATAAATACCGTAATTTTAAAAAAAATTAATTTATTTTGATAAAATATTAGCAACTACTTGTCCATTGTAATTGAAAACAACCAATTTTCGCTCCCAGCTACCTTGAGTTTGTGTTTTAGAATTAGAATTATATTTCCTGGTTATATATATATATTTTTTATCCTTGTTTTAAAATAAGAGATATTTTAATATTTTTATTTTATTTTACAATCACAAGATATATTTACAATTTCAGTGTTGTTTTTCGGAAAGATAGATTTCCTTATTTTTTTTTTTTTTTGTATGTGTCTTCTTTTTGGCTGGCATCGAACCAATGTCTGTCTGGGCAGAAAGCCAATGGGACAAATGGCAAAGACCAAAAGCGTCAACCGCAAACGTTTTAACTCCGAAACACCTAAAAACTGGCATCTCTTTAGTAATGTATTTTCACTTAGAAAATTGACTCTTAATGAATATAAACCATTGCAAACTCGCCTCTTGCTTTGCCTTTGTTATAAACGTCTATCTGAACAATCTCTATTTTTTTAATTGCACTTTTTTAACGGCTTTTCGTCTGCCTTGCAATCAAACAGTTTGGCATTAGCAGAAACGTTTCTCCACTTTGGAAGTTTTTTTTTTTTTCTTTATTTACCGGCCTTTGACCTTGGTCATTCAGGCCCCACTCTTTACAATACATCTTACAAAAAACATGATTCAAAAAAACTTTTATAAAAGTGAAGAGTTAGTATAAAAAAAAAAAACATTAATATAAAAAGAAAATTTTACAAATATGACTATAAAGAACACTTAACAAAAAAAAAAAACAAAACATAAATAGTAAAAAAACACCGTACAAACAATTTGGAAGTTTTATTTTGATAGAAACTAACCACTGGCTGACTGACATCGTCTCATCTCATCTGATAAATCTCTCATTATTTTGGAAACAATTATCGTAATTTAATTCCAGGATTAATCTTTTTTTTTTTTTTTTGAATGGATGCTTAAGGTCCGAAGATCTATAATGATCAGTGGTTACATGCAGCTCAGAGCCAGGAAGAAATAAAAAAAAGAAGAAGCATAAAAGGGAAACTCAACTGCGGGAACTGAAATGATGCCTGTTTAGATTAGATTTGAAAGTCTAAATATTGTAGGTTTTGGGGAAAATAGTCTCAGGAAGCTTGTTCCATTCACGGGAGGTCATGGGACAAAAGAAGATTGGAATTGATTGGAATAGTTTCAATTAATGGAATCGATTAACTTAATTTTCGATGTTTTTATTGCCCTGGTGCGAACTTTTTCTTTCTTTTGTAATCTGTTAGATAATCAACAATTTATTTTTGACTCCCTATCTTCCTAAGAATGCACGTTAATCTTCATAATTTTTCGTCCTGATAATGAGAGCGATGTGCTCTCGAAACGTCGAATAGCCTTTGTTCTTGTTGTTCTTGTTGCTTTATATATTGTTCTTGTTTCTTTATATACCAGAAAGGCTTATTTAAACAATTTAATTTTATTTCTAAGCCTACTTCATATTAAAGAACAGGGAAATTTTTAATTGTACTTAATTGTACCATCGGTATTATCATACATCCGTTTCCAACCTAATAATTTATAATACCTATCTTGTTAAATTTCGTTATTCGTAAATTACAATTGATAGTAATGAAGATGATTTTTCTACCTATTTATGTAATCTATGTATAGTGAGGGACAATATTAAGTACCACCCATGCGTTTTCTACTTGTAATTATTTCATTGCTTTTAAAAAAATATAATATATTTTTAATGGAAACTTTCATGGTTCAAGCCTATAAAATTTTCCTTTTATAAAAAACAATGAAATAATCACAAGTATGCACGAGTGGGATTTAACTTTAGCACTCACTGTAAGAGTTTGCATCCATCCCCCTTTTTTAATGCATACATTTATTTATTCTGGGTCCAATCCTCCCGATGGCTAAATTTGCTTTCCAACTGAGTTCATATACCCGAATGCCGTGCTGTGGTCTAGTGGTAAGGGCACACTGAGCGCAAATCGGTGGATCCGTGGTTCAACTCCCGGCGGCACCCTTATATCTTTTTTCGGGTACATGAAGTAATATCTAATTATATAAATACATTTATTTGTTAATAAAATTATTATTTTTTTTAAACATTTTAAAATAATATAATTACATTGATTGGAATAATGAGGATGAATGACGTGAAAAACGAGATGAAAACAAAAAAAATATCTTTTTTTTTTGATCGATGATAATTGTTTACAAGTGAGAGTAGAATGAACAAACAAATGCACTTGTGTTTTGAACGCCCACTCATCTTGCATAAAATTTTTTTAACTGCTATTTTGTAATAGTAACTTTGATCTCAAAACGATGCATACAATATTATTGTTAAAAAAAAGTTATATAAAAATCAATCCGATCTTTATCAAAAAATAATGCATAAAATTTGTTCTATCATTTTTTTTTTTTACATGCGGAAATAAAACATTTATTTGAATATATAAAAACTTTTTTCTAAGAATAATAAGTGAAGCATAAAGTGAGAATTGAGCCAAAAAAGCGAAAGTTGAAAGGATTCTTCTTCTTTCGCGATTCATCTTTAAGATTGTATCCACAGAAAGTTGTATAAATTATCATGCGCCACTACTCCTCGTTTGTTTCAATATATTTATTTATTTTTTTTATTTTATTTCCGTATGCACTATAAAATTTTCAGAATACATCTTTCAACAATTATATTCAAAAAATGATCATTAAAATTTAATATGAAAATGCTGAATTAATTAAATTGTAATAAGTGACGACACTCTTAAATAGAAATGCCTGACCCCACAATAGATATATTCTCTACAACGGTTATCGTCAAAGTCTTATATGGCCTAAGTTGCCGAAAAGACTGTATGAATGTGTGTGTGAATGTGAGTGTGAATGAGAAAAAAGTGTGAATGTTTAAAAAAAAAAAAAGTGACGACACTCGGGAAAATATTTTAAGAAAATGGAAAAAAATATAAACAGAAGGATAATTATTTAATTATAATTAATAATATAATATTTATGTATTTACTTTATATATAGATACAGGAAAAATATAATTATTTTAATATATGAGTGAAATTTTCTTGTTACCTACGTAAAAAGGTAATCCTTATATAAAATTTTTAGTATAAGGGGCATATTATTTTTATTTAATTATACTTTTTATTTTTAAATTAAATCAAAATTTCTTCTTATTTTATTTATCTGCGTCAGAGATCCAATTATTTTTCATAAATATGGATAATTTTATCTTATGTAGGCCCTATTTGTATATTTTTTCAATTTACACAAAATAATCAAATGAGTATCATTGTTTTTAAATTATCTACAATTAACGACAACAATTTATTTAGATTATATTGGCCACCAGTTAATTTGAATAAATAAGGACGAGGTCTAAATGACCTCAGTTTCTGAAAAATCTATTGCTCTAGGTCTTCTCGAGATCAGATCCCCCCCCCCCCCCCCAGATCGCCTCGAAAGAAATATTTGCATTTGAAGTCTGCTCTGGAATAGATTTAGAGCAATGAATGGGAACAAACTCAAAATTTTTTAATAAGAATAGTTAATAGGCTATATCTTTATTAACTTATCGGTACATAAATAAGAAATTTCTATTTTTTATACTACCAATTTTTTATTAAAAAAAAATAATATGTATAAAAATTAAAAGCGGCTACACACGTATTGCAAACTTGACAAGCATGCATGTGTAATCTTTTTGTATATGCAAACTGTAGCGTGTGTAGGAGAATTTCGCGCAAGCATTATTGTTGTTTACTTGTAGAAAAAGATTGCCCGTGCGTTTGTGGGAAAGTTTTCCCCCCTTTAGAAACTAAAGTGGAGATTTTTTTAGATAATATAATAATTATAAATAAAAAACAAATTAAAAAAAAATTTTTTTTTTGAAATAAAAAATAATTTTAATACAAAATTCGTAAATATTAGAGTTTTTTCAATTATTTATGAGTTTTTTGTTAGTTTTAGAATTTATGAGAGTTAATTAAATAATTATTTAAAAAAAAATCATTAAAAACAATAGGTATTTTTTGTTTTGGAACGGCTTTGGGGGGGGGCCCCCCCCTGAATACCCACTGCCCGTGCATGATTTTAAGTTTGCAGTTGCGTATTTAGCCGCTTAATGCTAGATTTTTTTTAATCAGTTACGAAAATTCTATTCATTTAATTTAATGAAATTGTAATGAGATGGAAAACCCTTAGTTAGTTCTTTGTTTAGTTAATTTCAAATAAATTATAACTGCCTTTTGGCTATATACTGATCCTATTATTATTTTACACTTCTATTAGACTCATACTCCTTTATGTATCCTTAAAATGAAGAATATCTCTTTTCTTGATATTTTCTATTTTTATTATATTAGTGGCAGGTAGATTTATTGATTTTTGAAATATTAGCTAGTAAACATTTTGAAAATCGATAGAAAACATCCCCTTTACTAGCATTTGTTGCCATGGCTGATAAACAACTGGCTATATAGAAGAGAGCTACAGTAAATTTATTTTTAGTTAGCTTTCATAATTATAGCCTTAAATAACTTATGACTAGGGGCAATTCCGGTATACCCTCTTTGTGAAATGATGGTTAGTTAACCTTTGGTTAAAGATTTTCAGAATTAACTCACTAGACTGTTACTTTAATATAGTCTACAACAGTGGTTCCCAACCCGTGAACCGCGAATGTCTAAGATAATATCATATATATAATAGCGGTGTGTCCGTCTGTCTGTCTGTCTGTCCGTCTGTCTGTCTGTCTGTCTGTCTGTCCGTCTGTCACGCTCTGTTTGACCAACTTCCCGCTGAATTTTGAAACGAAATTTTGCAGTCTTATAGAGGAGGTTATGGCGAGTCCGGAAAAATACTCTGATCCCGAAATTCCTATAACTTTTTGAGTTATTAAATCTTAAAGTTACGATTTCTCCCATAGGAAATGTATAGAGGAATATTTTTGTATTCTTTTCATTTGTGTATTCCATGAATGTAAACAAATCCTCAAGCAGGCACTGGATTGGAATACGTAGTAATATTATAATAATTTTCTTTTTATAATTAAGAAAAGGCGAGGGTCCGCCGCAGGCGGCCCGAGCCAGCGGCTGGGGGGTCCAGGGGGCGTAGCCCCCCTGTTAGACGCCAGCCCGTTTCTCATATTTAAGAAGGCGAGGGCCCGCCACAGGCGGGCCCGAGCCAGCTGGTGGGGTCCAGGGGGCGTAGCCCCCCGTCTAGACGCCAGCCCGTTTCTCATATTTAAGAAAGGCGAGGGCCCGCCGCAGGCGGGCCCGAGCCAGCGGCTGGGGGTCCAGGGGGCGAGCCCCCTGGCTAGACGCGAAGCCCGCCGAAGGCGGGCGGCGCGGCTAGTATATTTATATAGGCCTATATATACACTGAGGCTTTTTAAGGAAAAAGAGGGCCTCACATCAAAAAAGTTTGGGAACCACTGGTCTACAATATTATTTAAAAATTTAAAAAATATAACTAATCAAGCAGAATTCTAACCAGATTTTATTTTCAGAGGAAGGGATCTGAGAGGTAATTACCCCTCTCAGAAATGAATAAATCTTAAAAGAATATAAAATATTTTTTATAAGAAAGAACCGGAGAATAAAAACCAGCAATTGATGGACCCTCTCACATCATCTTTAATTGGCAAATATTTCGACTGGCATTACGCCTAGTCATCATCAGTGCAAACAAATGATTTGGTGGAGGGCCCGTGTCAAACAATGGTTGAGGATTATTTTAAAATTTCTCGGAGAAGCAGGGGTCAGACGCAAGTGCAAGCGAGGTGCAACCTTTTAAAATAATCCTCAACCATTGTTTGACACGGGCCCTCCACCAAATCATTTGTTTGCATTGATGATGACTAGGCGTAATGCCAGTCGAAATATTTGCCAATTAAAGATGATGTGAGAGGGTCCATCAATTGCTGGTTTTTATTCTCCGGTTCTTTCCTATACATCTTATCCAGCGAAAATCTTCCAATTGCAATATTTTTTATAATTTCTAAAAGTGTGCTATTTAAAATTTTAACTCCATGTTTCTCTTTATTTACAGTATTTCTCTGTATTTATATTTTGGGAGAGGGGGTTGGGGGGGGAGGGTTTGGACTTCCATATCCCCCTGACTAGGACCCTGTTATCAAGATATATAATTTTTCAAAATATTAATGAAATGAAATCAACTATCAATATAAACATAAATAAAAATAAGGTAGCCAAAGAGCATTTACTTTCTCTTATTTTCTTATCTTATAAGAAATCAAATATCATCAATTTTTCCACAATAGATAAAAAGTCCAAATGGCCTCTGATGCGGAAAAATATTTTAAATAGGCCTTAAAAAAAACTGAGAAAATGTATTTTTCCGTGCCCCTTAAGAACCCGATTTATTATAATTTATCAAAAAATTTTGCTTACCTTTGTGTATACTGAAAATGTATACTCGGCTTTGGATCTTAAGAAATTCAAACATATTGCATGTATTGCACAATTATACAAATTTCCATCATTTTGGTTCATTGGTTTTTTATATCTTTAGAAATAATAAAAACCACACTGATAAAAAAATAAAAAAATTTTTTATTAATATTAAAGTAGAATTTTTTTTTAATTTCCCTTGAAGGGAGGAAATTAGAAAAGATTCCCATCCATAATAAATAACATTAAAGCTGTTATTGATCCCTTCTCGACAATTTCCCAATTTCCTTAAGATAAGAAACATTTTTGATATTAAGGAGAGCTTGATTGAAATCTCAGCTCCCGATCTCCATTATTTATGCTCTAAATAATTTTACAAGAGATTAGACCTAAGCTAAAAAAAAAAAAAAAAATCGAAACTTTTACTTTTCTATTATTATTCAAATCACTCCAGATAATTTTTTTTTTTATTTAATACAATAATGATGTTTAAAATCGCTTGAACTTTTTTTTTTAAATTTATTGAATAATAAATAAATACTCTTGTGTAATGATGAAAAAAGTAAGATGGCTTAATGATTTATTTATGCGAAAGGTTCTTTATGACAGAAGTAATTTTAACTTTTTAACAATTTTTATTAATAAAGTTCAAATTTATTTTTAGCGATTAGATAATCATTCTATATAGAAGTTGTAGAAGCTACGCATAAATTAAGTTTTTTTTTTTTTTTTTACACATTTATTAAATTCAATATTAGAGTTGGGTACTTTTTGACTTTTATCAAATAAATTTTTATTTTTATTTAGTAGTAAATTTAAATCTAATAAAACTTTTTGTTGAGTTTTTTAATTGAGTTGATTAGAAGTTAAATAAATTAACTAAAGATAATTTATTAATATAGAATGTTTCAAAACATTTTTACTTTCTCTTATTAAAATATATAGGGAAATAATTGAATTCATGTCAAAAATTCGATGTCGAGATTTTGATGTACGGTATATACCTATACACGTTTTGAGTTCCCCTGAATCAAAAAAGTGGTTTTCGCGGCATGGTGAACAAAAGGACCTACGAGGTTGAAATGTTATATTTAAGTTAGGCACCCCTCTGGCACGTGACACGACGCTTTTGAACAAAATAGGTCGGAGTACTCGTACTTTTTAAGTTTTTTTCGATTTTCTCAAAATTCGCTCCAACGATCTTGATTAAAATTCAAAAAAATAACAATTTTTTTTAGATGCTCTTTAAAATGTATATTCTCATTTTGCCCTTGAAATCTTTAGAAGCTCACTTTACTCTTGTACTTCATAGGAAAGATATGAGAAATGGTTGCCATAGTAACATTTCTTGAATTTTAATATACCAAAGCTAAGTGTGCTGGGTGCGACCAGTCACACCAGATTTTTTATTCCAATTGAGGTTTGAACTGCCCACGATTATATACAATGA
Source organism: Euborellia annulipes (assembly GCA_023213315.1). Classification (NCBI taxonomy): domain Eukaryota; kingdom Metazoa; phylum Arthropoda; class Insecta; order Dermaptera; family Anisolabididae; genus Euborellia; species Euborellia annulipes. The sequence continues at coordinate 26,122 of JAKCPI010016087.1, forward strand.
ATAATTAAATATAAATTAATATTATTTAGAAATCTTTCAATATTTCCATAAACCCTTTCCAAGTTGTTTCATCCTCTAGTGAGTCATTCTATCTACCCAATTTTGACAGGACTTAAGAAAATTGTTTCAAATTCCATTTTAATTGTTAGAATATATTTTTCAAATTTAGAGATAAATGTAAAACATTTCATGAATATTCATTTTACAAATGGTTTTGGCGTTGTTAACATTTCTAACTTTAAAAGCCAAGGAATGTGTGTTCGAATTCCAGCTAGTCCGATAAAAATACCAATTAGATAACAATTAGTATACAAATAATCTCGTCTAGTAGAATTGTTGAAAATCTACAAATATTTCAAAATGACTAAAAGATTAGAAATATCCATTTTCAACCCCCCCCCCCAACCCGAAAGGGGAGTTATAGATGGCAAGGGTACATATTGATAACGAGTTTGGATCACAGGTAGTCGATTTATTTAAGGTTGTTCGGACATTAAAGCACTTTCCTTGATTAAAAGCTAATTTTTTAATATGTTATTAATCACTATCAAATACGTATAAAATAAAATTTTGAAGCAGATCTGACACAGGGTTATCGTGTAATTAATTTTTAAAAATTGAAATTTAACATGTAGCCTATGGGGAATAACGACGAAACGCACACATATCGAATTATATAGCCACCTCTGCAATAGATACAAAAACAAAAAAACTTACATTTTATTAATTCACTTCCGAGGAATATGTTAAAAATAAAATCAAAAGTTTCTGCCGACCGCTTTTAAAGATATTTTAACAAGAAAGTCAAAAAATTCTCCAAAATGACAGTCGCTAATATTTAAAAATAATGAATTCTCGAGAGTCAGACCAGCCTGGCAACGTCGCATAACATAAGTGTCTTATCTCTATGTCAGATACATTTTTTTTTTTCAATTTTACAATATTTTTTCTCGCAAATCGTCCATTGTGTTTAAACTGATTTGCATTAAACATTGTATTATATTAAATAAAATAAAATTTAAGGCGTTTAAGATTTAAAATAGATAGTTGATGAATGCAATGTTGCCAGTTCTATATTACGTGAAATACTGCTCAAGTCGAAAGTCATTCATTTATTATTTTTGGTAATTAAATTATTAACTTAATCCAATTATAAACTATGATAGGTCACGACTAAATTATAATAAGGAATTTTGGCATTCAAATTTTTAATTTTATTTTAAAAAAAATTTAGATTCTATTATGACTTACGATGTACTATCCGAACAACCTTAAATACCAAATGATTTAAATAAATATTTTATTGCCTGGGACGGGATGCAATCCCTTGACCTTTGGTATCAGAACCAATGCCATAGGCTATGGAGTCAATATGGCCTAAGATGCCGAAAGGATCAATAAACAATACTTTGTATATATTACATATATAGTTAAGAGAAAGTAAAAATATCCATTTTCAAATAAGTTAATATTTTTACTTTTCTCTTTCGGGTATTGGACCTCAACAATTTTGCAATATTCTAACATATTAATTGTATATCTTTTCTAGCTACTAACTTGTTATAATATAACATGTTAGTATATCTATCAAAAATTGATAAATTAAAAAAAAATAAATTATAAAAGAAAAAGTTTTTTTTTTACCTTCAATTCGTAAAAAAAATAATATGGCATTCACGTGTGAAAAATCCACTTTTTTTTATATATTAATAGAACATTATACTAAAATTATCTCCTCTATTTTATTTATATAATCACAGTCCTGATAATATTATTTTAAATTTAGATATAGAAGTTAGTCAAGATAGGCCTATATAACGATATATAAGCCTACTTTCATAAAAAAAATCTTTAGACACATTTTTCTCGCTTCTCACAGCAAAGTAATTTATAAGTGTTTAAATTGTGTGTAAAATTGACTCGATTCAACAAATAGACCTTGAACCTGAAAGTCTCGTTGGCGCTCCACTCTTCAAAATAAATTTCCCAACAACAAAAAAAAAAAAAAAAGATAAAATAGACGAGATCTCTTTTTACGTTATTATAAATAAATTTAATCAATTAATAAGTAGTCTAGTATTTAGATTCACAAATTTTAATCTTGAGAAAGACTAAAACTCGTTTCATTATTTTTACAATAATTACTTGTATAATTCGCACTCCAAAAAAAGTTTTAGATGATTATCTAGCTAATAATATCATGTTTTTATAGTTTAAATGAAATTTGTATGCTTCTAATTACCAAAAAATAAAGAAATAATTAAAAGATAACTTCATCTAATCTTTTAATTATAATCTCTTTAATCATCAAATCATTGCATGGGAGACCATTTAGAACACTAATTTTATATCACAAATAAAAATACTCAAATTTAAAAGCAAAGGTTAACCTACTTCTATGAAAGTGATAAATCTTTTCTAGAAAATAAAATATAGGTTACATATGATAACTGGAATAGTTGACATTTATTTATTTATTTTATTCGCCTATCATTTGCATTAGCACCCTGACGTCAAACAAGGTGATTTTCACTCACTTTTAAAAACAATTCTCTGAATACTGAATAAAAAAAAAAAAACGTTTTCTAAATGTACCCTCATATTTGCTGATTAGATATTTGCATGCGAAATTCAAGGACAATATATAAAAAAATCTGGTGTGACAGGTTGCACAGCACACAACTTTCTTTTACCTTTGGTTTTTTGAAAGTTGTGTTCTGTGCTTGTCACACCAGATATTTGGTGTCGGCATATATTTAGTTCCCGACAGTACGGTACATTTTAATTGAAGATGTAAAATATATAAACATGGGAAAATATTTATATTTTGTTACCATGGTACAAGAGTAAAGTGTGATTCAAAAGATTTCAATTGCAAAATAAAAATATACATTTTAAAGACCATCTAAACCATAAAAGTTTTTTTAATTTTAATCAAAATCGTTTGAGCAAATTTTGAGAAAATCGAAAAAAACTGAAAAAGTGCATCAGTAAAGTACTAGTACTTTTTGGGCGATTTTGTTTAAAAGCTTCGTGTAACGATCTAGGGGGATACCTAACTTAAATATAAAATTTCTATCTTCTCTTTTCGTTCTTGAGATATTTTGTTCGCAGACAGAACATGTTGCGAAAACCACTTTTTTGGATTCAGGGGACCTCAAAACGTGAATATCCATCAAAATGTCGAACTTTTGAATGAATCCAATACTTTCTCACTATATAAAGTGAGAATAATTGGATTTTCTTATTCATATTTCACAAGCCCGTTTGATACTAAATTTTTAGAATCAATTAGTTATCAAGCAATTAACATCTCTCAGAATGACTTTGGAAAACGAAAAATTTTGTAAATAAATAATTCTCATTAATTAATAAAATATCACATTGCCATAGAGATCATGAATTATAATTTTATGTTGAAATAAAGGTGTATAATTAAAAACAAAGAATTAAATTGTGACGAAATACTACAATATAGGAAGATATAGAGAGTGTGATGAGAGCGGTGAGAAAGAGAGGGAGAGAGAGTTTAAACGGAAAACCTTGACTCACTGACTGACTGAAGAAAGTTTCTTTCCTTCTATTTACTAGATTCAACTTGCTAGCTTAAAAGAAATAAACATTAGTAAAAAAATTATGTGTTATAACAGAATAGTAGAAAAAAAATATATATATATTAAAAAAAAAAAGTGAAATTATAATAAGTTTATAGAAAGCCTCAGATAATTAATTTTGTATGAACACCTGTTTATGTTTATTACTTTATTTTTTATTTAAAATTATGGTATTGTTCAAATAAGAAGCATCTAGCCAGCATAAATACGTTTGTCTTATAGATTTGTTAATTAACATGTATTAAATTAAAAATATCAAATACGCCTGTTGCTAGGCAAACCCTCTTACTCCACCAATGATAAAAATAAGGTATTTAAAAATTATCCACTTACAAAGAAATTATTGAATAACTATTTTTTCGTACTCTAAGGATCACTAATTCACTTACCGTTCCGTGCGATAAATTTTAATAAACAGACTTATCAAAAAATATTTTATTTTTGGGTTCAATCCAATATGTAATAGGTATAAACAAATTTTTTTTATGTGGGGGATCCTTAAACATGCATTAGCCCTCCCTCGAGAAAATCATGTATACTCACCCCCTTCAGCAAGCTACTCTAAACTAAAGTTGTTAAAAATAAACGAGAAGAAAGATATTTCTGGTTGTGGACAGGATTAATAATAAAATGGAATTTTTTTAATGAAAAATTCAATAAATTCCAATAAATCTTAAAATCGATTAACCTTGACCGTGAAATAATACCATCAATTTATTTTTTCCTAAATATTTTCTCAACCTTAAAAAAAAAGATAAAAATATATTTCGAGTTAGCTAAAAGTAGAACGATACCATTTAGATAAAAATAAAAAAAAATTCTTCCTTTCGCATTTATTTCGTTAATAATGATTCAATTTGATACAAAAAGACGGAAGTCAAGAGAACAAAGAAATATGAAATATAAAAAATAAATCTTTTCCCCACTTCCAATGCTCATTAAATTTTGAGAAGCAAGAAATGCGTAAATGAAGTTTTTTTTTTTTTTGTATATATATTTTTATACTGTTTGAAAAATTGATTTCAAGAAAACGTTATAAATAACGTTAATTGTGTTATAAATGATTAATCGTTAATGACAAAATTATTGATTTAACTTGTCTAGAATATGATTAATTTTAAGTATCTTTTGTTATACTATTTTTGAAATATTTATGGACTGTATAATTTATAGCTTTTTACTCATTTTAAATCATTTTTTGACATGAGTATCTCTTTAAAGTCGGATGAGACGAAAAGTTCTTTAAACTCTTGTATTCAAAGCCAAAGTGTTAGATAAATGAATTAAAATAAAATTTGGCCTGACAGATCGCACAGCACATAATTGTATTCTGTTCTTGTCACACCAGATTTTTGGGTCGACATATTTTTAGTTTATGGCAGTACATTACAATTCAGGATGTAAAATTTATAAAAATAGAAAAATATTTATATTGCTTTACCTTTGCAAATATTGTATTTCTCCTATCTTTCCTATGAAGTACAGTGAGTGCCAAAATTAATTACCATTCATGCTTTTTTTTTTTACAAGTGATTATTTTATTGTTTTTGTAAATGAGAAAATTTCTCAGATTTGGACCATCAAAATTTCCATTAAAATTCATTAAAAGAAAACTGGATTTGTACGAGAAAATTCTTATTCGATTACAATGTGGAAGTTTACTCCTCGATCCCATTGGTCTTGGCCAGGAGTTAAATAAAATTAAAAATTTTTCATATTAAAAAAAAAAAAAAAAAAAAAAAAATGAAATAATCGCATATAAAAACCCAAAAGTGGTACTTAATTTTACCACTCACTGGTTAAGAGTAAAGTTTGCTTCAAACAATTTTAAGGGCAAAATACATTTTAAAGAGAGCATCTAAAAAATAATTGATTCCTGAATTTTAAGCAAATTTTAAAACTTTTGAAGAAGTACAGTGAGAGCCACAATTAAGTCACCACATGGGGGGCCCCGTTTGTATGTATTGTATTAATTGATAACTCCACATCCAACAGTTCACAGTTTGATATATCTTTTATATCTAAGTTTTCCTTTAATTATTACAAAATGATGAACAAGACAGACTTTATTAGTATATTTTCTTTTCGCCATTAACTTGTTATTACCTTTATTTATTATTTTTCACAATAACTAGATCTTATTACTAATTGCCAAAATTCCTTTTAATTCTACAATGTCATTCACACATAACACCAGAATAATTTTTTTTTTTAGTTGATTTAAAAATCCAATGAATTAATAATGTTTTTATTGTGCTTCAATCCCGCCCCTTTTTTTTCTACATCGCGTGTCTTAAATTTTTATATTTCTTCTTACTCTCTTTTAGTTTTGATTGCATTGTAACATGCAATTGAGCTTACAATTAATGGCGTGATCGCTTTTTTTTTTTTGCAAGAAATTTTGAATACAATTTTCTGTAACTACCATTAGAAAGATCTATTAAAATTTCATTAATTAATAACTCTATTAAGCAAGTGATTTAAGGATCTGTGTTCTGAGTGATTAAATGAATATGTCTACCAATTAATATAAATAAATATGTCTAAATTTTATTAAGATCTTTTTAGACTTCTATATCATTTAGATACCATACCTATTTATTTCGATTGATTGGTAGCTAAATAAATCTGTCGTCGTTCCCCATACAGCTTGGAATATTACAGCAAATTGCCAATCTTGCACATTATTGATAATATTGCAGTCACATTGCAGCAATATTGTTGCAATATTCCTGCAAGCGGACATAGGGATATTGCAGCCATGTTGCTACAATATGCCCTGTAAGGTTAGCTTGGAATATTGCGCTGCAATATTGCATCAATATTGTCAATATTTTGCAATATTTGCAATATACCTGGGTCTGGATTGTGACCGGAAGGGGACCCCTGACACCCAGTATCACTTACTATGGCCTAGGGGACGGAAATCGCTTTAAAAAAAAAATAAAATAAAAAACTAGAAGTTAATAAATTTTAATTAAATTAATCTTATTAAATTTTGGAAAGATTTTGTTTTTTTTTTTTATTTGAAATATTTTACCAAATTTTTTTTTTTTTTTTATTTTATATACCAGGTAAAAGAGCTGAGAAATTTTTGATTTCTTCATTTGGTGGGCATAATCCATTCATCTAATTCTTGTTCAAATATTAGTATCCCAAAGACAGAGGTTCTGGGTTCAGGAAAATTTTTTCCTTTTATATGTATTTCTGAAAGGGAAAGGGATTATTTTTTAAATTTAGGAATGATTTTTTATAAAATTTGATTTTCAAGCCTATACTTTTAGGAACCCCTATACGTTAGACATATTTTAAAGAAATTTTTTAGTTTTTATTTTTTTCAATTGTTGAAGAACTGTGGCTGTAGGCTTATTAATAGGGTCAGAAAAATAACAAGAAGTTTGGAGCCAAATTTTCTTTTATTTAGATTTTCACCCTCACGACTAACGAGAAGAAAATTTGGCTACAAACGTCAGCCGTGAGGGCGAAAATCTTATTAAAAGAAAATTTGGCTGCAAATTTCTTGTTATTTTTCTGACTCTACCATTTTTTTCAATAGAAAAATTGATTACGCTCTATAAATTTTATTTTATTTAAATTAGTCTTTTATTTTCTAGCTCCATTAATTAAGTTTTCATTAAAAAAAAAAGATCTGAAAATATCGGCTGTTTGAATTAATAAATATTAATTATATGAATTCTGAAAAGATTAATGAAGAACAAAATAATTAAATTATCCGGCAGTCACTGTGCCCATCCAAAGACAGATTATCTCGTCATTAATTGCTAAAATGACTTTTGACAAGTAATAAACGCCATCGGTCCTTTTCGATTGCCTGTCAATGCCCCTTTGGCACTACGTTCAATCTTTTAACAAATGGGAATACTATTATTAATCTTTAAAAAAAAATGAACCCCGACGTCAAGAGTATAAAATGAGGTAACTGTGGTGATTTAACATTTAACATGTTGCCACTAGCCAAATGCGCCAATTGGAAACGATTGGAAGCTACAAATCTTTTTTTTTTAATTTTGGAATTTAAAAATAGTTTGGGAGAAACCGCGCTGTCTCGGCTGGACCAGAAATAATCAAGACACAGATTTTCGGAAAGAGAAGACAGATGCAGAAACTACGTCAAGATGAAGGAAATCGTATCGAGATAGAAAATCCTGCCTGGAGGTCAATCACGTTTACATCATCGATATTCCTAATACCTTTCACAAATTTGTATATAAATATTTTTTTTTTTTTAAGTAAACATAATTATTGAAAAAATCAAGGACTGGATAAAATGAATAAATGAAAAAACATTGCTATTAGTCATATTTGAGAATTTATCATCAGATGACTAAAACAAATCTGGTGTGATTGGTCGCACAGCACACAAAGGTAAGAGAAAGTTGTGTTCTGTGCTTGTCACACCAGATTTTTTGTGTCGACATATATTTAGGTTCCGATTAGATTCAAGATGTTAAATTGATGAACATGGGAAAGTTATTTATATTTTGTTACCATGGCAACAATTTATCCTATCTTTTCTATAAAGTACAAGAGTTAAGTGTGCTTCAAAATATTTCTATGGGCGGCGTGCCTGGCAAGAGGAAAGAACAACAGCCACCAAGATCAATGTTGTTAAGCAACGCCATGTGGTGCTTTAAATCGGGATAGGTGAGAAAATCAAGACCATTGAACCTCCGCCGGAAGCCATCGATACTGTAAAATAAAATTTTGTTTTTTGACTGCACCTGCTCCTTCTCCTGTCTATAGAGAAACAAACAGCCACTGACTTCATTGATTTATAAATAATTAAATTTATAAAAGTCAAATGGCCTCTGCAGCCGAAATGACTAAAAAAAAAAATATTTCAATGGTAAAATGAGAATATAAAGAGTATATAAAAAATAATAGATTTTTAATCAAAATCGTTGGAGTGAATTTTGAGAAAATCGAAAAAAACTGAAAACGTACATCAGTAAAGTACTAGTACTCTTACACAGACCTTGTCGCAAAACACACTTTTTGGATTCAAAGGATCTCAAAACGTGTATATCCATCAAAATCTCGACATCGAATTTTTGACATGAATCTAATACTTTCTCTCTTTACGTATATATATTACCTATGTACATATAGGTAAGAGAAATCGAAAGACCTTAAATTTTTTTAAATAAATATTGAGACCGATTAAAGTGACTCAAGAATAAGTTGTGTGATGGGCTTCGCTTGCTCACCGGTTTTTTTTATTCAACTTCAGGTTTATACAGAGATGTTTACTTGATGTAGGTGGCAAGAAATGAAGTGTACTTATGCGGGTGGACGCAGAGGCTCTTAGATATCCTATCTTATTAAACAAATATTATGCGTGTATACAAACAAGCTTTGTTAAGTTGAAATTCAAATTAAATGAAAAACACACACATTTTCTTTTAATATTAACACTATTTCTTTATGAAAATTATTTAAATAAAAATTAGTCAAGAAATTTATTAGTTAAGATAATTTTGTTTTGACTAGCATCTTTTGAGTGTAAAATCTAGTATATTTTTCCTTTATAAAGAATATATTGTTATCATTAGAAATATATATAAAATTCCCCCTCCTCTCTTCCCGAAATATCAAAAAATAAATCAAGAGAAATATGATGATAAAATTTTAAATACTGTTTGAAATTAAAAATCTCCATATATCCATATATGAAAATATATAACTTATATACTGGTATACTTATTACTTTAATATAATCACGTTGTTAATTTAAATTCGAAACTAATTTCAAAATACTTTCATCAAAATGTTCAGATCAAGTCAGTTCCCTTTCCGAATAACAAACAAAACATGTACATTGATGCGACAAGCATGAAGATGAGTTTATGTGTGTTTGTCTATTCTATGTAGAAAAGAAAGATAAAATATTATTCCATCATAAAACAGCCGCCTCTTCAAAATATGAATCCAAACATCCATTTGGATCTGTTTGTTGGTTGGAGAACTTTAATAGCACACTGAAGACAGGCAGAGATTAAATTGCTCCGCACTAAAATAAAGGGAGCTTATTTCTAACTTAATGCCTTCGTCTTTAAAAATATATATAATCCATATTACAAAGACCCTTTTATCAAAGAATTATTCAAAAACTTTTTTTTTAATAATTATTCTAACAGAACCATCTAAGAAGTATCAAAGAAAACGTTTATAAAATCCATTAAAGTGAAATTTATATGAATTTTATAGGCTTTGAATTAATGATTCTGAATTCTATATTTATGACAGATAATTAATCCAGACTTTGGTTAAGAAAATTATTTTAGATAACTTAAAAACGAGGATTTACTAGTGATTGATTGACGTAGATTTAAACTAACAGCATTATTAGATAACAAATATAAAAATATTATTTCTTGAGATTCTTTTTAATGGATGAAGCTTGTCATGATCGGGCACAATTATTAATATTATCATCTATTATCCCAGAGAGAAAGAATTTGGAACCATATCATTAATAATTTCGATCTCCTTTTTGTATAAAGGTACACGTAACTGCATACTTGACAATCATCATGCATGTGCAATCTTTTTAAACCATCGGCACCACACCGACAAGCAAGCTTGTGCAAGAAACAGCTTATGTCGAAAATTAAGCTAAAAATGAGAAATTTATTCGAAGATAACAATACTCACTTGATTTAAACATACACAATAAACATTAATAAATAAATTGAAATTTTAAATGATTTAATATACCGGTAATTATATAAAATTATAAAATAAATATCAAATGTCAAGACGTCTAGAAAATGCCGGAGAGTTTGCCGTGCTTGTCTATGATTAAAATTCAATCGAGCATTAAAATCTTGGAAAATTTGTAGGAGAATCTATAGCGTCAGTTTGTGTACAAAAAGATTGCACGAGCAGGTAGTTGAGTAGTGTAGAGCTAAGGACTATTTCACAAAACATGGAGTACTCGACAATTTTATTTCTTATTGAAAATATTTAAGTTAGGTACCCCCTGGCACGTAACTTTTGAATAAAATCGGAGCAGGATTTTACTGCTAATGATATGATTAAATAAGAGAGAGTAGAGGGTTTAACTAAAAGGTGAAATTAGAAACACTAGCCTGTTTTATTTTTATTTGTTGAAATTTTTATTTTTGATAAAAAATTAATTAGCTTTTTTTTTAAATATTTATTTTATTTAATTTTGATTTTTAATAATTTTTATAAATGCCTTTATAAAGTTGCTAACGATAATATACCTATTATATGTAAAAAAAACTCATTTTTTTATAAACTTGAAGTTTAATCGTGTTCTTGTCTACTATATCAATGATTTGCTATCTGCCGGATAAGTTTGCTAGTTGACTAGAACTGAAACAACTTCATTTTCATTTGATATAAATGATATTAACCTATATTGAATAGTGTGTCAACTATATAATTTTACTTCATTTGCGTATATACTCGTATATAGATAGATGAAACAATTTTTTTTTGCTTTATAAGATATTTTGGCACAGTCGTTTAATTGGAAAGAATCCAATGGAAAATAATTTTTTGCATCTTTTTCAAATCCAAGGAAAAGAAATTTTATTTAAAAAAATAAGTTATGACTATTTTATACATATAGACAAAAACTTTTGTTTGGGTAGCTAATTGCTTTTTGCTTGATAATCATTTAAAACGAGCAATTAAATGCTTATTAAGTGCTTATCTTTATTTATTTTCATTATCGGAAGAAGAAGAGAGACAATAATCGAATGTCGTTGAACCTGGAACAAAGAAAAAAAATTGCTTTGTTAATAATTTTTTTTTTTTTTTTTAAATTTAAAATTATCAGCATTACTCATAAAATGAGTTTTTGTTCTATCAGGAAATGTTTATTCATAATTTACCTACCAATTGAAATAGAAATTTAATGGATGATAATCAATATTTTGAATTTTCTTCCGTTTTTACTTAGGTGAAGACAAAAACAAATATGAAATTGTTTGTTTTTGCTTTATATTTTTTAAAGCTTTTTACCGAAATGCATGGATTTTATAATACCGTAGGTTGCAGAATTTTAACTCCTTGAGGTTAGGCAACCAAAATGCCCCGAAATTTCTTCAAAAATTTTACAACTTTCCAAAATCTAATAACTGCCATTTTCGTTGTCTAACTTCCAGCTAGTCAAAAATAATTTTTACGCTTAGGGAATTTAGACGTTGATCTAAAATAAAAAAGAAATTAAGACCAATCAATTTAAATACATAAGGAAGGGGTCTAAATGGCCCATAGATGCCGAAAAAGACCTTAAATAAAAATGATGGTAAAAAATAAATTGAGAATCATTAGCAGCTTATTCATCAAACATCGTTTCAATAATTCTTTAAATATTTTAATATATACCATTAGTATATATAATACTAGGAAAATATTAAAAGAAATAAATTTGAGCACCTTTTTGTTTATAATTTTTTTATTTTAGAGGAAATCCGATTCTTTGATTTATAGTGATGAAAGATTTAAATTAAACATTGACTCAGAATCATCGTGATTGATCTGATCAAACTCGATGATGAATATAAATGGGCGGGAGAGATTAAATAAAAGGATAAACAAGGAAATAGAGATTCAAAATAAATAAATAATAGGATTTAGAGAATATTTGATAAATTTTTCTCTTCTGAGTACCATGACCTGACCACTATTGAAATAAAACTTTTTAATTCCCTTTAAACACAAAGATTTTTAACAAAAAACAGTTATTTGGTAGAAAGATAATAGTGTAAGTAAACCAAAAAAAAGTTGTTAAAATAATTAAATTTAAACTGTAACCGTTGGCTCTAGTTGAAACATTATAAATAGATAAAATTAATAAAAAACACGAGGTAATGTGTTTCAAAATATTTATTGGTATAAATAGACCCAGGGTCGGATCTAGGGGGAGGGGGCAGTGGGTGCATGTGCTCCGGGCGGCAGATATCAAGGGGCGGCAATCAAAGAAAGATTTACTAAAAAAAAAAGATAAAATGATATGAATCATTTACTAAAAAAATCTTTCTTTAATTGCCGCCCCTTGATATCTGCCGCCCGGGGCACATGCATCCACTCCCCCCCCCCCTAGATCCGACCCTGGGTCTATTTATACCAATAAATATTTTGAAACATATTACCTCGGGTTTTTAATTAATTTTTCCTATTTATAATGTTTCAATGTTGTCATTTTGGTTGCCTAACCTTAAGGAGTTAAAATTCTGCAACCGATTATAAAATCCATGCATTTCGATAAAAGGCTTTAAAAAATATAAAGCAAAACAAACAATTTCATATTTTCAACAAGACATGTGAGTGTTTTTTATTGGTGAGGTCAAACATCCCATGAACCCAGGATCTCCGCCTTTCCGGGGCATAGGCGTTTAGTCCGAATCGAGGTATTTTGAATACTATTATCTTATTCAATTATATAGATCTCGAAAAATATTTAACTAATTTCATATTTGTTTTTGTCTTCACCTAAGTAAAAACGGAAGAAAATTCAAAATATTGATTATCATCTATTAAATTTCTATTTCAATTGGTAAGTAAATTATAATATATGTAAAAATATTAATAAATATGATATAGAACAAATTCCCACATTTTAATTTCAAATAATGAATGAAGGTTTATTATTACTTTCTCTTACCTCTAAGTATATGTTAATATACATATATATATATAGAGAAAGTATTGGATTCATGTCAAAAATTCGACGTCGAGATTTTGATGGATATATACGTTTTGAGGTCCCCTGAATCCAAAAAAGTGGTTTTCGCGACATAGTCTCCGCTAGCCCACCCAAGGCATGAAAATAAGCTTTTAAACAAAATCGGCCAAAAAGTACTAGTACTTTATTGATATACTTTTTTTCGATTTTCTCAAAATTTGCTCCAACGATTTTGATTAAAATTTAAAAATCAATTATTTTTTAGATGCTCTTTAAAATATATATTCTCATTTTGCCATTGAACTCTTCTGAAAATCACTTTACTCTTGTACTTCATAGGAAAGATAGCTATCTGTTTATAAATTACATCTTGAATTCAAATGTACCCTCCTGTCGGAAACTAAATATATCTCAACACTAAAAATCTGGTGTGACAAGCACAGTACACATCTTTCTTTTGCCAAAGGGTAAGAGAAAGTTGTGTGCTGTGCGACCAGTCACACCAGATTTTTTTTTGTTTATCTTTGAGATATAATTGTCACTAAAATGACCGTGATGAGTTCTTACACACAGTATAAAATCATTTCCTTTGATAATTTATATTTAGCTGCAGTTTTTGTTATAAACAATTAGTGCTGCATTCACTCTCAAATAATTTGACATTGAATCCTACAATTCCAGACAGGAAGGCGGAATTACAGGTGCATTCAAACGAACTACCTGACATTCGGGGTATTGCAAAGCATCTCTTCTCTCTCTTTCTATTCATGGGAAGGTCTTTTTTACGCTTTTGTTATTTTGCAAATTGAATAAAATAATGAGTGAAGGGCGTCTATTTAATTTCGTACTCATTTCGACACCCCCTCCCTATATTTTACCTTGTATTTCAAGGACTTTTATTATATATAAATAAATAATTTTTAAAAAAATTCATCTTTGTTTACGGAAATATCCATTAGACTAAAAGTTCGGCTAATTATATGCCTAGTGATTTCTAACGAACAGTCGGTGATCTCTAGCCAATTACCGTTTAATTTTAGAAACATTGTCAGTTGGCCAAAATAAATAATCTGGAAAATAATTAGCGAGTTATTGTTCAATTGATTCTATTCAATGAACATGAATGGTGGTCCTCAAAAAAAAAAAAAAAAAAATTGTTTTAGTAAAATTATTTCATTTCTTAAAATAATTATACGTATTAACATAATTTTTTTTTATTATTCTTTCAAGACGTAGCTATCTGATATTTTATTCTTTTTTTTTTATTAGTTCTATTTTGAACTGGGTTTAATTTAAATTACATATTTTGGAGGCCAAGAGAATGAAATTCAGCCAGAAAAATTCCAAAATAACTGGCATCAAGGAGCATGACAAATAATTCCTACGTATTTTTGATTATTAATAGATTAAACGCTTTTTGATTTATTTTTGAGATAATATTTTATTTTTTTTATTTAATTGATTTGAAATAAATGTTGCTGGTTTAGGGTATTCTAGAGACTACTTTATTTAGTGTTTATATAAAATTTATAATTATCACTTTAATCTTACAGTGATAAAATTAAGAAAATAATTTTGATAGAGCTTTTTTCTGCCAATCTTATCTTATCTTATCTTACACTATTAAACGGGCAATGTACGTTTGTTTGTTTATATCAGTTCTCGAAAACGGCTCTAACAAGTTTTTTCAAATTTTAAATATATACTATTTTTGGTACGAATATGAATTTACGCTAGGTCTTGTCTTTGGAAAAATTCGAGTAGAAATACTAGTATGATGTACTTTTTAGTTTTTTCAATTTTTTCGAAATTCACTTTAACCATTTCTTTCAAATTTTAAATATTTCCTATTTACGGTATACAAAACAAAAATATGTTTGATCTCGTTTTTGGGAAAGCTCGAGTATTAGTACTTTACTGATGTACTTTTTTAATTTTTTCCAATTTTCTCAATATTCTCTTTGGCGATTTTTTTCAATTTTTAAATGTGTACTATTTCCGGTGAACAAAACAAATTACGCTGTCTTGTTTTTGGGATACTTTGAGTACTAGTACTTTACTGATGCAGGGTCTACTTTTTTAGTTTTTTTCCAATTTTCTCAAAAATTTGCTGGTTTAAGTACTAATATAAAATTAAGCCAAGTTTTGTCTTTGGGAGACTTCGAGTACTAGTACCTTACTGATGTATAATAATTTTTTTAGTTTTTTTCCAATTTTATCAAAAGAAAAAACACCGAGCTCCAGCTCGGTCTTTCCGGAACTCTTAACTATTAAGAGAAATTAATTTTATAAAATTCCATTTTAATTAAATAATAATACAGATTTTATGCAATTTCAATGAATTTTGTTGTACAATAAAAATCCATACATACAATCAAAAATATTTTACTAGACAGCTTTAAATATACTAACTTGTAAGTTAATATTTCTCTATTATATAATCTCATAGATGTTTCTGTACCAACATTAATTATAGAAAATAAGCTGCTGCCCTGTACCTACCACCTCTCCCATTGTTACGCAGTCCCTCCTCCCCTACCAGTGAAAAAACGCCAACTTAATTTGTAGATATTTTTAAAAATCTTGTTTTTAGAAAGTAATTTTTTTTTTACCAGCGTTGTTTTCTCCCCCTTGTGTAGAAATAGATAAATGCCATGGCGTTAAAAGTTCGCGTGCTGGAACCAACTCTGCAATCGATTCGTACCAGAGCTAGTCGAAAACATTCTCTCCAATAAATTTGGTTTCTATTTTGAATCCCACCCCTAATAGCCTATCTATTATTTGCTAGAGTGAACCCCTAGCAAGTTTCCTAAAAAAAAAAAAAAAAAAACTCGCTAAAATCTCTGCCAAATTGTCTCTAATCTTTCTTACATTTATCTTAAATCTAAAAGCCAAAGAAATAACTTTTTTTTTTTGAAAAATTTTATATTCAAGTTGCTTTCTCGGTGACCGTCAATAAATAAAAAAAAAAACATTGGTGTCTAATTTTAATAATAATATTGGGGATTTCCATTATCATTGGGAACTGGCCAATATGTTTTAAATCGGTACTGGGGATGAATAGCATACATGGAGTGGAATCGTTACGAAACTTACTGTTATTATTTAGCATATTAATATCAGACAATATTGATAGCGAGCCAAGGCACAAGCCAATAACGAGTTAAGAGGCTTAAGAAAAAAAGCGTATTAAAGAGGAGCTATTATTAAGACTTTTTCTTTTTAAAATTAAGCTTATATCAAGAATAGTATAGAAAATAATATTAGAAGGAATAAAGTTTGTTAATTACTATAGGTATATAGATAGATAGATAGACTATCAATTCATATATCTGGTTGATTTAATTAAATTTTTATCGAACTACTTGAATTTTAATATTTTGTCAATTAAATTGGTTTTACTTTTTTTTGTTTTTTTCAACTCATAATAGAGATCACGCCTTTCAGGATCAAGGATTTGCTTTTCTCTCTGTCTGTTTTAATTATCAAGTAATTTATAAAAGTAGAGACGGGGATCTAACTCCAAAGTTATCGAAAAAATCCTAAATTTAGGGTTTATCTTTATATAAAAAAAAAAATTATGACTATTTTGCTAAAGATACAAGTTTTTCTTATTATCATCAAAAAATCTGGTGTGGCTAGTCGCACAGCACACAACTTTCTCGTACCTTCGGTAATCGAAAGTTGTATTCTGTGCTTGTCACACCAGATTTTTATGTCGATAATATATTTAATTTCCACAGATATTTTAAAATTTAAGATGTAAGTTTTAGTCCTATCTGGGAAAATATTTATATTTTGTTACCATGACAATCATTTTTCGTATCTTTCCTATGAAGTACAAGAGTAAAGTGGTCTTCACAAGATTTCAAGGGCAAAACGAGAATATATATTTGAAAGAGGACATAAAAAATAATTGATTTTTGAATTTTAATCAAAATCGTTTGAGCGAATTTTGAGAAAATCGAAAAAAATTGAAAAACTACATCAGTAAAGTACTAGTACTGTTTGGCCGATTTTGTTTAAAAGCATATTTTCACGCCCTAGGGCGGTGTCTAGCTTGAATATAAAATTTCAGCCACGTAGCTCAATTCCTTCATGCTTAAAATTGAACACACACGCACAGACAGACCATGTCGCAAAATCCACTTTTTTGAATTCTGGGGACCTCAAAACGTGTATATCCATCAAATTCTCGACTTCTCATTTTTGACATTAATCCAATACTTTCTCTCTCTATATATTAACATAGATATAGAGGTAAGAGAAATTAAAATTAGATTCAAAATAACTAAGCATAAGCATTAATTTAATTTATCGATTAAATTTTTATTAAAATATTAAACACAATATTTATGTAGATTCCTTATTTCCTTACTTCATTCATCATCTTCTAAACAAAATCATTTATAAACATTTTTGAATAAATAAATATCAAATTTTTTGGCAATTTACTAGAATTGTTTAAATTCATTTGTTCTGAATATTTTTTTTTTTTTTTTTTTTCATATATTTATAAACAACATGTTTTGTTCTTGAAACATTTTTGTTTCTAGAACCGGTATCAACAAAATAATTTCAACCGTGTGTGAAATTCCTGCTACTTGTTAAGGTTCATATGTTAACTAACATAAACAGGATATGATGGGTGAATATATAGGAAATAAACAATTTGCCAAAAATATGGCTTATTATTCATTCACAGATGTTTATCAAATTCTTTGTTTCGTTTGTACATGCAATTTATATGCTAATTCATTGTATTAAAAAAAATGTATTTATTTAGTATATTTATTATTCATAAATAGTAAAAGAACAAATGTTGAAATAAATTATATTTATATAGAAAATATAAATTAATAATAAAGGTGTGAACAAATCTGTGACTTAGCACATCACGTTATAACAGATACATATAACAGATACAAAAAGCATTTTATATGCATTTGCTTGGGAGAAAGGACTTAGTCACTTATTCCTAATGCTAGACAAATTTTAAATTGCAAATTACTTAAACTGGCCTTGAAATTATTATATTTACTATCATCATTTAAATTTTTGCCTCTCTCTTTAATTAGAACCTCTCCTTCAGATACAATTTGTTACATCGGTACTTTAAATTGAATTTTTTTTTGTATCTTTTCACTCAAGTATTCAAGAGGAGTCAAATCAAGAGCTTTACTCAATAATAACTATTCATCGGTCATATATTACGAATTAATTAGAAAAATATGGACAATGTCAATAATTTTAGTACTAGCATATGATCCCCTGAAAGATAAAAATTAAATAATTTAAAATTTAAATTGTATTTTTTTAATATAATCTTTTTTAGCCGGCTAAACGGAAAAAATAAATCAAAAAAAAAATTTTAATTATTAAAAGAGATAGATTAATAATTAAATTTAACAAATGAGATTGCTCTTTTTCTAACATACTACATTACTAGTCAAGGCTCAAAATAAAAACTTCAATCATGTTAAAAAGGAATGACTTCGATGTCAACTCTAATTAAAAAAAAATCTAAAAATAATTTAAATAAACTAGATTGGTATAATATTATTATAAAAAATAGAGGTAGAGGCTTGCTAGACTGCCTTCCCAAATCAAGAAGTTGATATAGTATAAATAAATAAATAAATATAAAAAATATGGTATATATTTAATTTCAATTAATTAATTTATTTTTTTTTTTTAATTTGTTTTGTTGGATGTTTTCGTTGTATTATAAGTTTGTATTGTGTATGTTTAGGCCTAGCCACCGGGGACTTGTGCCTCTGATCGGGTCGATAATAAATATGGGCGTAACCAAGGGAGGCAGAGGGGACAACGCCTCCCCAAAGGGTTGCCTCCCTCTAACAAGATGCCTGGCTACGCCCATGATAAAAATATTTATTTTATTTATTTATAAAATGATAAAAAATTTTGCTAAATACATCCTCAAAAACATTTTTTTTATTTTTTAGTACCTTTATATCAATATTTTATTTTGACATACGAATACAAAACAAATTAATTTATTCACACCAGTGTATATAGGCCTATTAAATAAATTTTCTCAGTTACTATGTACTAAGATATCGATAAAAATTTTGACTCATTGGAAATCTCGTTAATTATTTTTTCCAATAAAATTATTAATTATATTACTGAAAATATGACTCAAGATGCCAGGAAAAAATGGGAAAGTATCCAGACTAAAAAAAAAACATTAAGTTTAATTAATTGCCACCTCTCTTTAATCATATTAATTAATATCAAAATTAATAACAGTTAAGTCAGCTTCGATTCTAAGAAAAGTATCACTTTGTAGAAGAGGCTTACCCCCCTCCCCCACTACACCGTTCGTTGCACTCCAAGATGTAAATTTAGACGGCGTCCCGCAAATAGCAGCTTACGCTCACTTACGTCTTTGATCCCCTTCTTCGCTCTTTCATTAGTTGGTCATTTATAAGACAAGGCATATAGGAATGGAAAAAAAAAAGAAATGGGCCAGCAGACAGAAAGACTCTCAAGAGTTAGTGGGTCCATCAGAGATGAGAGCATCCCCTTAATCTCTCTCTCTCTCTCGTTGTCTAACATTTAAAGGTCACCAAGCCAAGAAACATACCTTTTTTTATCACCTAATAAGTTATATTAAATTGTATCTAATATTAAGATTGTTTTAAAAGTTCAAGGAACTTTTTAACATAATTTTGTTACTCTCGTTACCTAGGCGGTCATAAAATGTACAGAGCTCGATATTACCAATATTAAGTAGGCCTATATTCTCAAAATGATTGAAAGAGCATCTAAAAAATAATTGATTTTTGAATTTTAAACAAAATCCTTAGAGTAAATTTTGAGAAAATCGAAAAAATACTGAAAAAGTACATCAGTAAAGTATTAGTGCTCTTTAGCCGATTTTGCTCAAAAGCTTCGTATCACGTGCAAGGGGGTGCTTAACTTAAATGGACCGTTTATTTTGAAAGTGGTGTGAGTCCATTTCCTATTGTTTCGAGAAAATGAAAGGTTAACATATCTGTTTATTAAAAAATCTATTTACCGACCAATTTTCTTTGTACAAAACATGGGAATTTTTTAAGAAATTTACCACTAGCTAGTTATACATAGAAAATTTACATTAATTTAAGCATAAATTATGTGATATCTTATTTTTTAAGAAAATGGACTTACACCACTTTCAAAATAAACGGTTCAAATATAAAATTTCAATCTCCTAGCTCTTTTCGTTCTTGAGATATTTTGTTCACAGACACACAGACAGACCATGTCGCGAAAACAACTTTTTTGGATTCAGGGAACCTCAAAACGTGTATATCCATCAAAATCTCGACATCTAATTTTTGACATGAACCCAATACTTTATCTCTATATATATTAACATATATAGAGGTAAGAGAAAATAAAAATAATTCATTTATATAAATAAGCCTATTAATTATTTATAAAATAATTTCACTTAATATTTTTGGAATTTTATTTGGCGTGATAAAGGTTTAAGGTTGGACATTGCTGTTCGTTCTAGCGCGAGAGTGTTATCTAATTTTTTGTTTGAATAAGAGAAGGACTTTTTTCAACCCTTGGCATTTGAACTTGAAAAAAATCTCTCATTCTAAAAATATTATTATTATTATTAAAATAATTCCCTACGTCTTTTTCTTTTCTTTATTTAAATCCACACGATTGACGTAATTTGTCAAGAGTAGGAGTATATTATATTATTTATTAACTTGTTTAAAAAATATATTTTTACTATTAATATTGTTGAAAATAAACAGCTGTTTTTCATGTATCAATTCACTTAATTTGATTATATAAAATGATTGACTAAACAAAAAACAGATGTATTTTCATTTTGATTTTAAAAATCAAAATTTTAAAATAATTTGCTTCTATATAAAATGTATATAGTATACAGTCGCCTCTAAAGTCTATTCTTTTTTAGACAAATAGTCGGTAAAATGCCTGTTTTTTGCAAAAAAAAGTCGCTGTCAATTTTAACAATTAATAATATGAGAAAGTAAAAAAATTAGAGAACTTATCTCTTGATAACCGAAATATGACAGAGTTATAAATAAATTAAAAAATTTAATTTCATTACGACTTTCTTACCTTCGGTAATTAAAAGTGTTTTGTGCTTGCCACACCAGATTTTTTTTATCATATAAGCTTATGTGTAATTTTCGCCGATATATTAGAATTAAGGATGTAAAACATCAAAAGTCGGTCATAAAAGTCGCTTTTTTTTAAGGCGGAATAGGAGCGAAGGTGTTACGCATGTTTTTCCCGATAAGAGGGCATTGTATGTCATAAAAAGTATGCCCAAAAAATCAAGTAATTCAAAAATTTGCCAAGAGATGTCAGAATGATAGCTAATAATATTTAATGCATTTGATTGATCTTTTAACAATAAATACTTTATAAATGTTATTATATATTATGTATCTTTTATAAAAACATAAAAATATATAAATATAGGCCAGATATACACTATTAGGGGATCGGCTGTTAGACTAGCCTGTCATCTATTGCAAGAATGCTGAACTGATTTGACATTTGATTTTTAAATAAATCATCTAAGCTTATTTTAAAAATTTCTTAATTAATATGTGATTAATAATAACAATAAATTCATTTTTAAATTTAAAAAAAATTAAAGATTATTGGGACTGATTGTTTTTTTTTTTTTTGTATTTGCTTGATAACAAAAAAATTAATTTAAGTCATGAAAAAAATTATAGCTCGATATCCGAATACTCTCTTATGAATTTAATTCATTAAAAAAAAACCGCATTGAAAAATTCGTAGGCCTAATAATAGTCTAGTTTTTTTAAAGTACGTTTAGACGTCGCTTCTGAACCCCCTTAAAAAAAAAATCTCTGAGAGGCAAAAAAGAGCCAAAAAAGTTGCAAAAGTCGTTTTTGAAAATCTCAAAAAACGTTTCTTTTTGTGAGATCAGTGGAGGAGAGATATCTAAGAAAATCTGGAAAAGTCTCAAGACTTTTTTCCACTCTCTGGTTATCTCTATTATTCTATTAATATTTTCTTAATAAAAACTGATATTTTAAAGTCGTATGGTTTTGCATTTTTAAATTTATTTTCCGTCCTGCCCAACTGACTGCCAAAAAATTTAATAAATATAGACTGATCGTTTTTATAATATGTGTATAGGTATTACCATGGTCAATGCTCTGCCGAATTAAAATCAATTATCCCACCCAATGCAACATATTCACGGAACACAAGAGAGGCATCTTCCCAGCATCCCTATGCTGTTCAGATCACGACTAACAGAACAAACCAATTTCATTCTTCCTTTGTCCCCATGACCTCCCGTGATTGGAACAAGCTCCCTGCGTCTATCTTCCCCAAAACCTACAATCTTCAGACTTTCAAGTCTAACCTCAACAGGCATCTTCTCAGTTCCCGCAGTTGAGTTTCCCCTTTATGCTTCTCCTTTTGTTTTTATTTTCTTCCTGGCTGCATGTGACTATTGGTCATTATAGGTCTTCGGACCTTATGCACCCATTCCAAAAAAAAAAAAAAAAAGATGGAAAATAAAATTATTTTTGATATCCCGTAATATTTATTTTATTATTTAAAATAAATTGTTTAAAATTGTTTAATTGTTTAAAATAAATTATCGGAACCTCCTGGGAATTTTAAAGCTTCACTTACTTTCGTCTATCATTTAGCGATTAGCATTCCACCGGTTGGGAATTGCTTTCTTATGAAATACTTATTAAATAAATAATTTACCTTTGGTGAATAATTATTTTAAAAATAGAATGTATATTTTTATTATTTTATCCTTCGAATGAAATTTATAGTTGAAATCAGGCAAAAATCTCTCAGCTGACTCTGATTACTCACCCACTGATTGGAATTTCTATTATTATGTTAAAGACAAAAAAAAAAAAAAGAAAACGTTTAAGTTTATAATCAAAGAGGAAAATCCAGATTAGAGAATAATAAAAATATACAATTCAATTTCATCAAGGTAATATTTTTCTCTTGTAGAAGTGAGAGAAAGAAGGTGGGGAGGGGGAGAAGTAAAACAAAATAGGAGAACTTGTTTCTCTATAGGCCTATTATTTTACAAAAATTATCGAATACTAAAGATTTATAGATTTTATATTATTTTATCTTCTCTATAATATAATAATATTGAATACAGGCGATCACCTCTCAAGATCGTATAAATCAAACATGCAAAAAATATTTCTCTTAACTGACGACTATTCACTCCATAGAATTTCTTTTGGAATTTTTTATCCTTGATATTCAACATTTTACAATATCAATACTATCATGTTTCAGGTTCTCTTGATTACAAAAGGCTCGACTAACAACTTACTGTATGAAATGAAGTCAAATTTTTTTTTTTTTCATTTTCTAATCCACTATGCTCTATGCTAATTAGAAATCGCAATTTCGATTTCTAAATTATTAAATTCGATTCTGATTAACCGTCAAAAATTTACAAGAGCGTTTACATTATTAGCAAAAATTATATAAGAACTTTAATTATTTAAATTGGCTTGGCTACTAATCCAATTGAAATAAATAGAGGGGATCCTAAATGGCCTTCGATGCCGAAAAAGACAAATGAATTTAAAAAAAACTAACTTTAATTGTTAAACTCTCCCACTTAGCCTGGTCAGAATTGTGAAAATTTATTCTTTCAATAGTTGGCAATTTTCAGAAACTTTTATAACTATTATGTATAAAATTTTGTAGATTAATTGTAATCGACTAATATATTATGTGGTATATTATTACAAAATAAAAATATTTTCCCCATGTTTATAAATTTTATTACATCTTGAATTGTAATATATCGGCGGAAACTAAACATATGTAGACACGAAAAATCTGGTGTGACTGTCGCACAGAACACAACTTTATCGATTACTGAAGGTAATAGAAAGTTGTGTGCTGTGCGACAGTCACACCAGATTTTTTCTTTTAAAACAATTATTCAATGCATTCGTTCCCCTAAAGATCCGCAACCAACTCATTCATGCTTTATTGGTTGCATAACTGATATAGTTGCAGGCAAACATTTTTTTTCTCTATTAAGCTAACAGGCGAATTAATTTAAAAAAAAATCTTATTAAATTCCAATTAAAAAAAATAAAAAATAAATTTTTGGTTAAGGATTATTTGTTTTATTCCTTTTGGTCCTGGGTAACTGGGATTTCAATAAATAGCAAAAGCAATAATTATAAATTTGACATAAGCATTCATTTTATTTTATACACTATAATTATGTTAAACATTCTCATTAAAAATAATTACTTATAAATATAATTAGAAAGTCATTTAATTAAGAATTGAATGTTTTTATATACAATCTTGATTGCTTTATATAAATTATCTCTTTCCTCTATTTAAAAAGAGGTTACTGGACTTTATTATTGCTATTATCTTTATTAAACAACCTCATTTTTGAATTAACCTTTATTTATTTATTTGTCTTTGTACCGTTTATTGTTTGTTTTTCTTATTAGCTGTACTTATCCGCAATTCTTTAAAAGGATTTCTTCATTGAGCAGAACATTTTCTCTAAATTTCGTTATTTATATTTTTATTCAAGGGTCATTGAAAAAACGAGGCCACATCAAATTTCTTTCAGTTCTATTTACTTGGTTATTCACTTCAAAGTTTTTTTTTCAGAGTTTTACATTGTTTTTGACTTTTTTTTTTTGTTTAAGGTCTTTTCGGCATCTAAGGCTATTTGGACCCTGTTATGCATTAGTGTGTCAAGCGCCAAAAAAAAAAATTAAAAATTGAGTTAAGCACGGAATATTGTTTCAAATGCTATAATTAATAGTATTTTTTTATGAAATATGTCCTAAAAAAATTTATATTTAATGTTACTTGCACAATTGACAAAAAAAATTATACCTATAGAATACAATGAAAACAAAAAACTTTAATGTTAATTTTCTCAAAACTCGGTAGATGGCGCTTGTCACACTAATGCGTAACATGGTCCAATTAAACCTCATTGTTTGGAAGCTAATTTAATTGAAATAGATTTTTTTCCTTGGTACGGGAAGCGATTCCTCAAACTTTAATAGTATTAATATAATACTTTGACCACATGTAGAAATAAAATTATATTGGATTGCAATTATTGACTGAATCTAAATATCAAAAAAATAAATACTAAAAAAAAACCGCTTTTTTTTAAATAATAAGTATAAAGAAGGGGAATTTTATTTTTTTAGATTTTACCTAGTTGGAATCCTATCAAAAATTTCAAAGAACAAAGATTTGTCGTAATACTATTTGTAAAACCTTTGGTCTACTATTGTAATTCTAATTTTAATGTTCGACTCGTTTAAAGAAATGGGGCGATATATTTATCAAGTTTCTTTTTAAAAGCCAGTTTGGAGATAGTTTAATGAGAATTTTAAATGAGCACTCGGTTAGTCGCGCTGGATCTGTGAGATCCACTAGCTTCATATATAGTCGTATAGCGCCATTGTTTTGGGTTCCCAGTATCCTCCTGGCTTGACAGGCATTACACTTTAATGTTCATTTGACTTTTCGAAAGGTGTCATGTATAGTGAGGGTCAATATTAAGTCCCATTGCATTTTCTACTTGTGATTATTTCATTGTCTTTATACAATAAAATGAAAATCTTGATTGAAAATTTTCTAGGTTTGAACCATGAAAGTTTCCATTAAAAAATATATAATTTAAAACAATGAAATAATCACAGGTGGAAAACGTATGGGTGGGACTTAATATTGTCCTTCACTGTACTGCCTAGGTGAATTATATATATTATATTGAAAATATATTTTATAAATGTTTTATATATTTTTTATTATATTAAAAATAGCACAAACATCTGATGTGTTCTAACAATCTAACCATAAGATTTGTTCTCATTGTTTTAAAGTGAGTGGTATGTTAATGATGACGTTTAAAAATATTATCTTTTATCTTTATCTTTTAAAATTGATAGTCAGCCCTCGGGGCATGGCGTAGAGGTTAGCGTGCTAACCTCATATACCAAACGTCGTTCGGACCCCAGGCAGTCCGATGATTTTATTTAAGCCAATTGGATACCAAATGGCTTAAATAAGAATGCCTGGACCCTATATATGTATATTTATCAATAACGGATATCGTAAAAAGTCTTATATGGCCTGAGTTGCCGAAAAGACTGTGTGAATGTGTGTGTGAGTGTGAGTGTGAATGAGAAAAAAGTGTGAGTGTTAAAAAAAAAAAAAAATTGATAGTTGAATGTAAATAAAATGAAAAATTAAAGAAGGTATTTTTCAACTGCAGGCCATGATGATGACTATCTAGTCGAAACTGGAAATTTGTACAAGTCAGTTGGCTAAAAAAACTAAAAATAAAAATAGAAGAATAATAATCTTTTATTTCATAACCTAACCGTCCATCAGTTAATTCGACGAGGAAAGCTACTGCTACAAGTTGTTTATATTTATCTTAATTCACCAAAATGAGATAGCACTGGTATTTTTCAAAATTATCAACGTTTCCTCATATGTATATCTCTTAGATCCATAGCAACTATCCGTGTTTCTTTAGGAGTGTGCCTAACCGAGTGTTAAAAAATAGGCAACGAATTCGCTAAACTTTTCCCTTTTTCTTAATCACAAGGCCGCGATAATATTTACCGCTCATATAATCGAATATTTATTAATTCAAACAGGAGAATAAAGATCCGCCAGGACTCTTCCTTTTTTGTCTGATTAAATTACTAATATTCTAATAGGCCTTCGTGTATTAGTATATAATTAATTCCTTAACTCATTTTTACCCTCAATTTCCTATGTGTATTTATACTAAATGGTTTGAATAATTAGCAGCTAGTAAAAAGTAAAAGATAACATTAATTGCAATTTTATAAATGTTTTATTATCTAAATATTTATTCAAAGAGGTGGAAGAAGAGACCTATAAATTTAAAGCATCAACTATTCTGGTTGATATTTATAGTTTACTTAATTGTCTTCCTCAGAGAATTGTCTTTTAAATTTATTGAGTATTTAATGAGAATGGTTTGATTTGTTATTTTACAGGTACTGGCACCTTCGGTCGGGTGTGTCTTTGTAGACATCGCAGCTCTGGAGCCTATTATGCTATGAAGATCCTTGCAATCGCAGATGTGATTCGTCTTAAACAAGTGGAGCATGTGAGAAGCGAAAAGGCTATACTGGCAGAAATACGACATCCATTTATTATCAATCTGTGAGTGTACATGATAATTAATCACTTTCGGTTTCTATATCTCTAATTTAGTGTTGAATTTAAAATGATAATAGAGGGAGGGGGCCAGCCTAGAAATAGAATAGAATAAAAAATTTTTCAACCCTTTTCAGTTATAGAGATTAATTAGGCGTGTTTATTCATTAATATATTTTTAAATATCGATGGCTATCGGGGGACGTTCAACACGCTGATTGCTCGGGGTCACCGATCCCGAGCTTTCGCCGCTCTCTTCTCCGTTCCCAGGCTCCGGGGCATATTAACACTTAGACTGCACGCACACACAAACAAACAAAACAAAAAATTTTGTTGTAGACAGTCTGGTTGTTTTAATTAGAGAAGCCGTACGAAATTAGTCTTTGTCCTCTTTTCCTGTCGAAAACAAAATTTTATCGACTAGCGTCGATCTCTTAGACCAGACGAATTAAGAGACATTTCGTATGGAGCAAAGAAATTTTGCCAACGACAGAAAAAGATAAGACCAGTTGTTTTGTCTTCCGGCCGGATCAAATTAATTAGAAATGAAGGGTTAGCTACAAAAATTTTTAAAAAAATGAAGAAATGACTCAACAAAAATAATTTTTTAAAATACGCCTGTAGATAGGCAACCAGAGATCATAATCTTTTTTTTCAAGGTATCTGTTTATTTCGACATTTGAGGTTGACATTTTCAAAATTCTATATTCTCTCTTATATCACTTCTGAAATACATAACAAGTGTTTATATCAATAAAATAATATATTGAAACATTTCGCCTCGTGTTTTTAAGAAAAGTAGATTTATAGCTGGATAAGAGATGAAGAAAGAATAGCAGCTAGTATTTATTTCATTTATTTAAGGCCCATTAGGCTAACGTTTTGGCCGAGACCAATTTCGGTCGAGACCATCTTCAGAGCTTATGGGCTGTCAATATGAGACAAATTTCACAAACTCAATTATATAATTCATAACCAATAAGTTACAATTAAAGTATATAAATACAAATGAATATACACTGGTTTAAACAATTGGGTCTATTATTGTTGTTTAAACCAGTGTATATTCATTTGTATTTAGGCCTATATACTTTAATTGTAACTTATTGGTTATGAATTATATAATTGAGTTTGTGAAATTTGTCTCATATTGACAGCCCATGAGCTCTGAAGATGGTCTCGACCGAGACCAAAACGTTAGCCTAATGGGCCTTAAATAAATGAAATGCTTGTGTTTTTAGTTTCAATTTACCAAATGTTATTCTATTTCAGTAGGGGACTAACTTTTTGTGAGTACGTGAATGGGAATCCCAGGTTATCTGATCGAAAAGCTGACTTTTTCTCTTATTAAAAATAAAAACGCTGACCAAAAGAAAAAGAAATAATCGTATTCTTGTTATATTAAATTAGACATATTTATAAATAAAAATTAGTTTCTTGTTTGGTTCATGGAAAGTAGACAACCTAATGACCAAGTCACTAATAGCGTTTACCATTTCCAGATTTGCTCTAGCTTTTCAATCTTTCTAGAAATAAACAAGTTCATTAGGTCAAAAATATTGTCAAAAATGAGTTGACTACTTTCAAGATATCTGTTTATCTCCCAGCAGACAGTCACGGGCAAAATTAATTCACCCTTGATTAATATCTTCAGCTAATAAAATGGAGATTATGAATAAACGGCGAATAGAAATTTTTTATTCGATTACTAAACTTCCAAAACCCTCCCAATTATTTTTCATAATATATTCATATGAAAACAATTTAATCGACTTTAGACGAATAACAAAAAATTTAAAATACAGTATTATTGGCAAATATCTCATGTAAAGAATTTTAATATGTTGTTATTACCAATATTACTCAGGTCATTTTTTTAATGAGTTTTTTTTTCTATCGGCCTTTTATTTCACTGGCAATATTTAATATAATTTGGCAGGTAACTCTTTGCATGTCATTCTCATATTACAAATACCTCCAAGCCTTTTAATCATAATCTTTATAACCTCTAAGCATTTCACATCAAATTATGACAAATAACATTTGTTTTTATTTCCCCAATCTTTTTTTTTTAACGTTATGCCAAGTGCTTAGGAACAAAAGAAAATGAAATATATGCAAATAAATTATTTGCGAAATCAAAATATAATTGTACAGTACGTACATACTAAAAAAAAATCTATTGTTATTTTTGTCCTCTTTATAAAAATAATTTTAAAATTACTTGAGGGATGGGCCCAAACTCACTTTTAATTATTTTATGCACGAGGGCTTAAAACAGTTAAGTCGCCCAATGGGTTATTGCTAATTGTTCAGGTATATTTTATATAATATTTTATTCAACTTTAATACATTAAAACCCTGGTTGTTGAAAGATGCTTTATTTAAGAAAAAACTTTAAGGCTAGTGTAATCGACAAGAGCGGATACAAGGGAGGGTATTACCCCCCCCCCCCCCCGAGATTTGAAAAAATACTTTTTTTTTTTAATCTATTTTTAATGTAAAATTTTAAAAATTAATACTTAAAAATTTGATTTGTATTTATATTCTGGCAAACAAGTACAGAATGCACCTTTAAATTACCGAAATTAAGAAAAAATTGTGTGCTGTGCGACCAGTCACACACCAGATTACCCCCCCCCCCCTCCCGAGAAACACCTCTGGATCCGCCACTGGTAATCGATATACATATTTTAAAATTTTGAGAAATATGAAAAATTTTGATATTTTTAAACTTTTTCTTCCTTTAGAATTTCATATAATTATTACAATAATAATTTGAGAAAGAAAAATAAAAATAAATTTGATTTTTTTTTCTGGTACCTCTTTGAGTCCATCCACTACGTTTTATACTTTCCATTTTCAAAATGGCGTATTTGAATTTTTTTTTTTTTAAATTACATATTGGATTTTAAATAAAATTAATCACTAAAAAAAAATTGATTTGACATACATTAAGGCCAACTGGTTTATATTTTTATAATTACTTGACATGATTAAATGCTGTAACGAATCTCAATAGAACAAGATTTTGGTGTAATCTATCTATAAATATTGAATAAACATTGTAAATTTAACAATAAGAGGATAAAGGAGCAAGCAGCCAGGTAGTTAGTCTCCACGAAATGAAACTCTCTATTGAGGAAACAGTTTCGGTTTTAATGAAATATAACCATCATCAGTCCATTTTGAGAGTGTGAGCTCAAATGACAAAGCATTGAGTCATATTGCGGAGTTGTCAGTAGATGTGTATTATACATAAATTATTTGTATAAAATACAAGGCAATGCAATCAGCTTATACGAAGCGCCAAGTTTGAGATACAAAATTGTTTTTGTTTGTTTGCTCTTCAATCATTGTAAATTTATTGATATAAGCTTTCCATGGATTAGGATTTTTCACTTTGAGATGGTTCCACCGTCACACAGGGATGGCTAAAATCCCTAAAAAAGGTTTAGAGATCCGAACCGCACATCTGGGAGGTTCGGACGATCCGACCCGTCTGCTGCAAAAGATTATAGATCCAACAAATTCCGAAGAAAGAAAAGGATCGCTGTTCCGATCCGCAAATCCAGATCCGCAATCCAAAAATTTGATTTGATTTTTAGGCGTTTGGATGAATCAAAAGGAAATAAATATTTATTGAAAAGTAAAAAATTTTAAAGGATTAAAGGAATTCTTCTGAAGCGATCCGACCCTAGGTCCAGGGAGCAAAAATGATTTCGAACTAGATCTAATGTCCTCCCCAAAAAAAGGATACGATCCAATCCTGGATCGGAAAGGATTTTCGGGTTTAAAACCAAAAGAATCGCGAACCTGCCCATCTTTGCTGCTACAAACTTTAGTAAATTATATTCATATTCATATCACTCTACCAAGTACATAAAAAGATTTTAAAAAATTAGAAGTATAGCTAAAATCATCAGCCAGAGAAAAGTCTACGGCTGCATCTTTTTTTGACCTAAGAATATAAAAAGCATGGACGAATTCGGGGTAGTTTATCAAGAGAAAAAGGGAGGGATAAGAAATAAAAGTAATTTTCACAAAATGATAATAAATTATTACGATCCGAACTCCTTCACAAACATAATTTTTTTTTTTTTTTTTCATTCTTTTTTAGAACATGGTCCCATCGCGATTCACGTTTCCTCTACATGCTTTTTGATTTTGTCTCTGGCGGTGAACTTTTCTCCTATCTACGCAACGCAGGCAGATTCTCCAACAACACAGGTGGGCCTGGATTTAGATTATTTATTTAATGCTTATTAATAGTATAAATACTTTATTAATCCCCATCTGGGTATGTAATAAACTTTTCGGAAAATTTTTTATCATTATATAACTAACTAATTCACCTAAATATTGGCAAAAACCACCTACTTGAAATAGGTCTTCCATTTTCAATAAGAAATGGGCCAGGACCAAATCTTTTTTTTTTTTCATAAAAAAACATTCACACTTTTTCTCATTCACACTCACACTCACACACACATTCACACAGTCTTTTCGGCAACTTAGGCCATTTAAGACTTTTACGATAACCGTTGTAATATAAATTATCTATTGTAGGTTCAGGCATTTCTATTTAAGCCATCTGGTATCCAAATGGGACCAAATCAAATGTAAGGTCACAATCTTATGCTGGATGGCCCATCTTTTAGCAAGAATTATTTTTAAACCTGTTTCCTGTTCAATAAACATTAAATTAAAATCTTTCATTTATTTGAAAGCCATTTGTTTCCATTAAATGTTTTTATTTACTAAAAAAACTTGTGCGAAAGCTCTTGTACCACAAGACCCTACATTACATTTACGATTTAGAAAGTCTCATTCATTTTTTTTTTCCAATTCTTATTCTTTTTATTTTTTGAAGCTAGTTTTAAACAAAGGCAATCTCTAATTGAATTTCATCTTTTTTTACAGCTAACTTTTACACGGCAGAAATTGTTTGTGCTCTCGAATATCTCCACGGCAAATCAATTGTATATCGGGACTTAAAGCCTGAGAATTTGCTACTCGACCGGAACGGGCATCTAAAAATTTCTGATTTCGGATTCGCCAAAAAACTCTCTGATAGGTAAGAAGCAAAAAAAAAATTTATCAAATCATTAAAAACACAAAATAAAAACAATTCATATAATGTTAATGAAATAATAATATTTTTTCAATACGTTTGTTTTCTCTCTTAATTCAAAATAATAATCTAATTTCTAATTTCTTCTTACTGTATATAAAATCATCCCTGTTATTTTATAATAATATCTATAATTGAATAATGCAGTACGTGACTAAAATAACATGTGTTATACCTCTATGGCCTCTGGCTAGAGGGAGAAATAAAAAAAAAACATGTGTTATTTGTTGTGTTCCTAATTTCACGTTTGTTTTGTTTTTTTAACAATAACTTAAAACAACAATCATTCGCTAATAACTATGACCTGGCAACCTTGCTTAACCAAAACAAGGCAAGCACAGCCTACTTGAATTCGAGACCCCAACGCCATCTATTTTGACATTTTTCGCAAAGGTTGAGTTTGGTCATCTCTCCTGATGCGCCTTAAAAGTCATTTTTGTATTTTTATTTTTTTTTTCGACTTCTAAGGCCATTTAGACTCTTCTTTATTTATTTGAATTGAACGATTGCCAATTTAGCTGTATCAATACATTTTTGTTAGGACTGGAAAATATCCCATAACCTCTACTCAAAAGGCACTGTGTTATGGCCTTGGGGCTAACCTGAGTTATTTTTCTCAAAAATCTTTATATTCATATTTTTCAACGATAGTTAGTCGAGATTTAACTATTTATGAATATAAAAAAAGAATTTAAGAATGTTTAAAAGAAGAAACTATTTATTAATTCAAAGATCTTATCTCATGTTCGTATGTAATTTTAGACTTAAATGAAAAGAAAAAGCCCATTCAGTTGAGTGACCTCTCTTTGCAATTATTTCTTTTCCAGGACATGGACGTTATGCGGAACTCCGGAATACCTCGCCCCGGAAATCATCCAATCAAAAGGACACAACAAAGCTGTTGATTGGTGGGCCCTCGGTACGTTTTTATTAAGCAAATAAAATAAAATATCAAAAATACATTTAGGATTAATAATGTTTAATTTTTAATATTATCTTATCATGGTTTTAACATAATGCGTCAGATCAGACATTTTATTAAAGCTTCTATAAACAAATTTTTCAATCGAAAAAGAAAATAAAGAATGTTATTACAAGATGTGGATTTTATAGCTGGATTGTCGTTAGCGTATAAAGAAAAGAATAGCAGTTATGAGTATTTCGTTTATTAAGGCCTCTATGCTGACGTTTCGGTCTTGGCCAAGACCATCTTCAGAGCATGCAGGCGGTCAATATAGGCATACAATCAAATATTTAATCATATATGTAGTGAACATAAAGATTTAATTATTAAATCTTTATGTTCACTACATATATAAGAAAGTTTAAATTTATTATAAAATTTGCATGTCTCTGCCTATATAGCTAAATAGGCCTATAAACAGTGGCGTAACTGTATTCATTGGCGCCCCCCCCCCTCTCCCCAGGTACAAGAGTGTCGAACCCCCCCCCCCAAAAAAAAAAAAAAAAATATTTTGACATTTTTAAATTGAAAAAAACTGAAAAAATTCGATTTTTCTAAACTTTTAGCCACTAAATCACCTCAGATTGTACTGATACTGGAATATTTGTATGCATTTTAACTATCTGCATATTTTAAGGGAAGAAGCCTTAAAAAATC
Organism: Euborellia annulipes; assembly: GCA_023213315.1. Lineage (NCBI taxonomy): Eukaryota > Metazoa > Arthropoda > Insecta > Dermaptera > Anisolabididae > Euborellia > Euborellia annulipes. Next base: position 60,408 of record JAKCPI010016087.1, read on the forward strand.
TTGAAAATTCAAAATTAGAGCCACTTTAGAGCAAAATTTTCTATTAAAATTTATTTTTCTCTATATCTCCTGATGGGGCAAAACTGATGATATTTTTTGAATCAGCGCAATCCATATACTCAAGAATAGATCATAATACCCCAATTTAACCCCCACTGTTAAACAGTTCTATTAAGATATCTTAATGAATTGTAAAATTTATTTTGATGATAATTACCCCCTTTACCCCCCCCCTTGTATCTGCCCTTGCCAGGATACTCATATCAATTTTTTGTAACATTCCAGTCTTGATAATTTAAACTAATATTCTTCAAGTTAACTTTTAAGTATAATATATATAGAATCTTAGAAAGATTCATTTAAGAATATTCAACATTAAATATGCAAAAAAGAAAAAAAAAATTGCTTATTCATTTCAATTAAAATACACTTTTAAAAAACAAAGAATCATTAAATAATAATGACTTTCTTAAATGAATATATTTGTCTGTAATAAAAAGCGAAAGTGAAAAGCTTCTGACGGTATCTAATTTTAATTGTGTTGATTGTTTCAGGTGTTCTAGTCTATGAAATGTTATCCGGATATCCTCCCTTTTTTGACGATAATCCTTTTGGGATCTACGAGAAAATCCTTGCGGGCAAAATGGAATGGCCTCGGCATTTAGATCCAGTCGCGAAAGACCTTATCAAAAAACTTCTTGTTCCTGACAGGACAAAGCGACTGGGGAATATGAAAGTGCGTTATTATATATATTTATTTCTTTTAATATACAGTCATCAATAGTTGTAGTTCTAATTTTGTTAACTCATACGAATACTTAGGTTTCATTTTAAAAATAAATTTATTTTTCTCTTATTCATTCACAGTAAGTGGGTGTGAGATCTCCTCTTCCCCAAATTAGTCCCTGGAAACGCCACAGACAGACTTGAGGGACCCCGGGGCTACTTAATACGCCCTACCCCCCACCCCACCCTAAAAGATTTTTCTAGTTGATAAAAGGCTATAGTGGCCAACACGCCAACAATTTTTTACACAATTTTTTAAACAGTTATATATAGCTTTTAATATTTATTTAAATAAAAAAAGTTATTTAAAAATTTGTCAAAATTTTCTAAACAAAGGGTTACCATAATTTATTGAGACCAGACAGACAGACGACTTCCTGGTGATCTGGGGGGTATGGAAAATTTTTTCAAAATTGGGCACAGAAATCCGTTTTTTTTTTCGCTATCCTGAGAGGTGAAAAATATTATCAAACAGCTTAATTTATAAGCATTTTAAATTAAAAAATAAGTATTATGGGGCACCAAAGGTGCGACGCGGAGTAAAATTTCCCAATTTGGCCACGTTTTCAGTTCATATTAGTAAAATCGAACAGATTCTCAGATTCGGACGCCAAACCGGACACTTGTTCTAAATCCGGACTTTTGGTAACCCTACCTAAACAGTAATAATAAAAATAATAATAATACCAGTTATAACAGTTAATAATAACAGTTTTTTATAAAATTGCTGTCCTCGCCTTGAGCGATGCAAAATTATCAATTATAGATTCCATGTCAGCTTCCCTCGTTTGTTTCCACAGCTAGAACACTAACAGTAAGACTTAATTAACTTTTCAAACTGTTCAAACAAAATAATTTTATAACACGCCTACAATGACGAAAAGAATATATAAATGAAAATATAAGGCTAAATAAAAGGCCAAGCAGCTATGCTTCTTTCTTTATTATATTAGAAACCACAGCAACGATTCGATCTACTATGCGACCATCTTCATGGGTAGGGTTCAGTCAACAGAAAAACCCTCTTATGTTAGACATTCCATAAAATTCATTACGATCTATCAGGTATACATACATATATCATAAGTCAATATATATATCAAAGTCAATTTATCATATTCACTGAATGTATTATTCCTGTTAGATCATAATGAATTTTATGAAATATCTATCAAAGAACATAAGAGAATTTTTCTGTTGACTGAACCCTAGCCATGAAAATAATCGCATAATAAAACTTCATATAAAACAAAATCATCTTCAATTTGCACAAACCTAACAGTATAAAATAAAATTTGGTAGGGCAGTTATCCTCAAATGAGAGCAATCTAAGTTATATTATATAGAATTCTTTTATAATATTCTAATAGGCCAGATTATTAAATAGAAATGTTTCAAATTTAGCTTTAACTTGAGTAACTGCCGGATGCCATCCATATAATATTAGATCCGGATTCGAACTAAATTTCTTATATAGACTAACAGTATATACATGATATATCCGTTTATAAAGGTGTAGTTAATTAACCAAATCTCTATATAATTTTAAAAAAATATTTTACTTAATATTCTATAAAAAAAAACATCTTAAAATTATTTATTATTATTTGAAATAATTAATTTTTGTATTCATAAATTTTTCAGAATGGCGCTGAAGATGTGAAGAGACATCGATGGTTTAAAACATTGGATTGGTTAGATGTCCTCGCGAGAAAACTTAAGGTTCATTTTCTTTTCATCTTGATTGCTAAATTTATAACATCAATATATTATTATATATATATATATATATATATATTTTAATCGCTTTTAATTTGCTATCAAATCTCATTTTAAAAACATCGATGGCGAAATTATGTCACGCGGTTTTAAAGCGGCTGCCACATGTGAATAATTCTTGTTGGCAAACATATTTTATTGGATCGCGAATCAACGCCAAGTTTGAAATTGGATCAGCTTTCCAAGATGTGTCTGTCGAAATTTAAAATAATCTATTAGACTAAAATAAATATATGAATATCTAAATAAAAAAAAATAATAATTTTTTGTATATGTATAATATTTATAAAAATTATAATTAATTTGTACTTTCCCATTATATTATATACTATTTGATAGTAAGGGGAAAGATTTATGTTAGTACTACTTCTTTGTGCAAGATTTGATTAGCAATTATAATAAATTGAAAGGAGCCTTCAGCAACGTTAAAACTAAAATTAAGGAAACAGGCGGCTGAAGAGACGACATGAAGTTTCTTTACCACCTCACTCGTGTCTTCCGTCACTTCGCTGAGAGTAATGAAATCCCCTTCGTGAAGTTTCAACAAATCCCAAAAATCAGTAATGCACGCTGGACCTCTCGAGCCATCCTAGCCCTTCTTTCGTTTATTGTGATGCCTGAAATCCGCAAAAGATTGCGTAAAATTTGTCCATTCATTTCTAACTAATGAGCTGATCATTAAATCAACAGCCAATGGTTTCGCGTTGAAGATTTTGATGAACTTTCTGCACCTCTGAATCAGCAGAGCTCAATTACTGGAAAAGCCACTGGAAAATAGATGAATTCCCAATCAACATTGCCCGAAACAACCAATGTTGTGAGCGTGCGGTACTATCAAAGATATGGAAGAAATCTACTAAGACTCCTCCCTCAACAAAGACAACCCCCCACTGAGATTCATCCTCAACAATGACCTTATTTAGAATATTTGACTTCCTTGTGTCTTTAATGACCCTATATATGTGAGTCTAAAGCTTGTGTTCAATTTTGTATCTATTTAGACTGACTTCAAAAAATTGGCAAAAAATCTGATATATAAAATTTTCATTTCATTTTGTGCGTGACGTTTTTTTATCAAATCACCTTGAAAGTAAGATTTTATTCAATCTTTAGTAAAAGTTCATCAAGTTATGATACAGGGATCCGAGGTTGTAAAAAAATCATACCCCTAGAATGCATATAAGAAATTCAAAATTATAAATAGTTTTTTAATCAATCTGAATTAAAAGAAAACAAAAAATCTGTGAGATATTGACTTGGGTTGCAAGAGGGCTGCGACTTCAAAAAGTTAAAAAGCACTGATTTATATGATTATTATTTCTTGCCTTGAATTGAAGATCTTTCCCCTAAATTTTATTTATAGTTTATTATATAATAATTATAACATATATTGTATAATTTTTAATATCAAATTTTAAAATCAATTCTGCTTTTTATTTTCCAGCCACCAATTGTTCCACGGCTGAAATACGAAGGAGACACTCGAAATTTCGACGAATATCCGGAAGCTGATTGGAAATCTTTACCTGCAGTTTCAGAACAAGACCAGAGTCTTTTTGACGATTTTTAGTATGAACATTGAGAAAGACCAATCTTGCCCAGTGAACCCTAAAAGTGGGAAGGATTAATGTAAATATTAAATAGAGGACAAATCTATAAATTAAATAGAATAGATATATATTTATGACCCTCAATGCAAAAAGATAAATTATCTAGAGCAGGGGTGTCAAACTAGCGGCCCGCGAATAGAATATTTTGGCCCACTGATTATCTGAAATAAAATGAAAGAAGTACAATATTTTACGTCAAAATTAGTCAAAATTACCATTAAATTAATTTGTAAATGTGATCTGGCCTGCGTGAATCTTACCAGTTACGTGAAATGGCCCGTGTATTAATTGAGTTTGACCAGAGCCGGATCTAGGGGGTAGGGGCAGTGAGTGCGTGTGCCCCGGGCGGCAGATATCAGGGGGCGGCAATTAAAGAAAGATTTACTAAAAAAAAGGTAAAATGATATGAATTTTGTATAGAAAATTTTAAGGAGGGGGCGGCAAATTAAATTTTGCCCCCCCCCCCCCTAAAAAATCTCGTAGTTCCGGACCTGAGTTTGACACACCTGATCTAGAGGATAATTCAAAAACGTAATCAAACAACTTCTCAGTGAATATATTCATTCATTCATTCTTGAAAATCAAAATGCATTTTTTCATTTATTTATTACATTTATTGTTAAAAATAAAAATATCTTAATTTTCCAAACTCAAGTGAAAAAAGAAAGTCTTTAATGAAAGATGTTTTTACTGAAAAAAACGAAACTACCACTCAAAATGTTTTCTTTTATTGATTTCTGTTTCTTTTTCATTATTCATTCAATCAACTAGTATTTATTTCCTTATTTATTTATTAATAAGAATTAATAAATAAATTTTTATACATTTTACATATTTATATGATTAATCACCTTCATGACGAATATGTAAAGTAGACTATATATTAATTAATATATTTATATGGAAGCGAAAATAATTTTTTTGAGCTTAAGAGAAATTGCTTTGCATATTATTACTCTAAAATTGTAAATAAGTGTAAGACAATAGGATGACTCCTTTTTGGTTTATCATAGATGTTTGGTAAAATTTTGAAATGAGAAAATTATTTGCTTTTAATAATCAATGCCTCCTATATTGGATATTTTGACTTTTTAAAAGGCTTATCCAACCTGCGGCCCATAAAAAAAATATTTTTATGATAAAAAGTTCCTTAAATTCTTTTTGATTACGAGACAAAAAGATTTTTTATTTTTTCCTTCTTCCTCTTTAAATTGCTTGGATGATAGTCCGTTTGGCTAGCTCAGTGTTTCCCAATCTTTTGAAGTCCCCGGCACCCCAAAGGTTCATGGGGAATAACATAACACACTAGGGACATCCTTCCTTTTTTTTCCCACTAGTAAAAAGAAATTTTTTTCGCCTTGCGGAAAATATTTTACCTTTTTTTTTACACTTCCGTGAAAATCATTTTACCTTTTTTTACTGGGAGTGAGATTATCTTCCACGCCTCCCAAAAAGAGACTTTGGCAATGTTGAATTATTTGCGGCATTTTGGATTCGAGTTGGTTTGAACTTCATATCAGTAATCTGCAGCTTATTCCATTTAGCCATTTGCCTCCTCTACACCAATACATGAATCGTGCATTGATTGATGTCAAGTTGTAAGCCGGCAGAAATATTTGCAAATTAAAATTGTTCCTCATAATTTGTGTTATTTTGAAATTTGGAATATTAGGCTATATTTTCTAAAATTTTCAATGATTGTTGTTAAAACAGATAATTCCAATTTCCCTTCAAAAAACAGCTCAAGTTAGGAGTAAAAATCTGTTCTGATTTAATTAATTATTAATTACCACCAATATATAAATCGTAATCATTAATTAATGATGATTGTATTAATACAATTACAGACTAATAAGTAGAGACCGGACAAAAAAGCATAAAAAAATGGAAAAAAGTGCTTAAAAAAGCATAAAAAACTTGAATAAAAAGTTGTTAAATAAGCATAAAAGTTGAAAAAAAGCATCTCATAAGCAATTTTTACTCATACCAATGGCGTATACAAATTTTTTTTAAAGAAACTAAATTTATTCCGCCCCGCCCTGCGAATAATTTTGTTTTTGCGGAACCAAATTTTTCACCCTGCGGAAAAAATTTTTTTACAGGGCTATATTTTTTTCGCACTGCGGGGTTTTTGGAAAATTTTTTTTTGGAGGGGGAGGGGCGGGCCCCCTCCCCTCCCCCCCCTTATATACGTCCCTGGTGTATGAGTGTGGGAATGGGAAAAAAGTGTGTTTTTTAATAAAAAAAAAAAAAAAAAATTATAAATATTCGTAAAATAAGTTCAAATAAGCACGAAAGGGAAAAAAAGCATGAAAACTCAAAAAAAGCAAAAAAAGCATAAAAAATGCAATCTCAATGCACTTAGTTTTTCCTAATTCGTATAGAAATTAAATATCTAATGGTTGCTTATAAAATTAAGCAATAAGCATTTTGCTTAAAATCCGGTCTCTACTAATAAGCAAAACAGTTTTTTAATTCATTATTTTTTCAAATAGTATTTCTCTTTGTAACATACATATAAAATATTATTGATTTATTAAGACTATCAGACTATTGTTTTTAAGGAAAATAAGCTAAGTTGGTTAAAAATGGGTGTTTGGAGAATTTCACACTATCCACTAATCAAAAACAGATCACTCACTAAAAAAATTGTATCTGTAAATTGTAAATAACTTATTAAATTTGTATACCATATATCAATGGCGTAGCTATCGATAAACAAGATTAGGCTCTGCCTAAAGGCTCAAGGGCCTATTACTTTTTGATTTGTGAATATTATTTATTTGCTAATTTTTTGCCTAATCCATCTTTGATATTTTATATGTACAGATTTAATTTTAAAAAAATTATGTTATAAATGTTAAAAACTTCTTTATAATAAAATAAAATTGAATGCCATAGCCGCCTCTTTAAACCAAGTGAAAATCCGGGGCAAATAAAGAAAATATACATATATTTAAAGTTTTGCCTACGCCACTGATGTATATTTAATTTTAGTCTTGATATCAAGTAAAAATAGATCTTCTCATTTAGAAATTGGGATCTCAATTAACAATTTGTAATTAGTGTGCAATTTGTATTAGTGAGCAATGAATTCTACCTGAAAAAAACTAATATTACTATTACTCTCAGGGCCGCAGACAGACTTAAGCCCGGGGGCTACGTAATCAAAAATAAACATCTTCCCCTCAACCCCCTATTTTTTTTTTTTTATTATGCATAAGGCTATTGTGCCCTCATGCCCACAATTGTTTATAGAATTTAAAAAAATTTCAAGAAAATGATTTTTTTAATCATAATTTTAAGATTGGAGCTTAAAGGGCCCTGGCCCCCTCGGAGGGTCCGGGCCCCGGTGATATAGACCCCCCTCCCCCCTGATTACTCTAATTTATTTCAAAGTGACTTAATTTTAATTCACCCTCTTTTCTTTAGAAATGTCAAGATCTCTTTGCATTGGGTCATTAAAAATTAATCGAATAAAACTATTTAAATAGAAAATAAAAATATATTGATATACAGTATATATATATATATAAATCAAAAGTTCATTTGAATTATTTTTTTAAATTTTTTGATAGTTAAACTATTATTAATTATTTATCCTTAGTGCTTATATGTATAGTAGAGGAGTGATATTATTTAAATGAACAGTGATTAAAGATTATTTTTTGTAAAAATATTCATGATTAGAATTTATTTTAAGAATTCACTGTTATTGCAAAGCAGATTTATATCTGGTGCTGAATAGCTAAGAAAAACTTTTCTTATGCCTGAATATTCCCGTCCAATAAAAATAAACATCATTCAGCGTCCAAAGCTTTTGTTTGTGTCCCTGTGTATGCTATAATCATTTTTAAACAGACAGATTTTATTTAGATAGATTTGCTATAGTCTGTGATATCGAATAGATTTATAAATAAATTAATATAAAATACCTTTTTTTTATAAATAAAAAAAAAAAAATAGATTGTCAAATATTAAAATGCAAAATACTAAATTTTCATTTTTTTTCTATTTTTTTAAATTTTATTGTAAAAATTTGATTTGTTATTAATATCCTATTAGATGAGTTTTCATTAGAATTAATATTATCAATGTAAATAATTAAAAAACTTAATTTGTATTATCGTTCAATAAAAATAAAATTCGGATTGAAAATAATTTTTAAAAACTTGCATTTTTTAAAATTCTCCTGAGCCGATTTCCCAGCCCCTGATTTAATTGATATTAATTAAATCTAATACTTGAACAGTTTCTTCAATGTAAAACTATTTTTATTCTTTTCACTTGTAGCATTTCGAGGGGGGACTGCAGCCCCCCCCCCCCCTCTTGATACGTCACTGCCGGAACCTCTAATAGAAAAAATTTAATCTGCTTAAAGAATTTGAAGGGGGAAGGGTAAAAACTAGATTTTTTAAATCATAAATAGGCCTATATATAATACGGTATATAGTGGCATATCCAAAACTGAGGTCTAAAATATTAATTTTAGAGAACAATTTTAAAATATAAAATTTTTTTAAAGCCTTTAAGCTATAGGCTAACTTATTTATCTTTCAAATGGTTTATATAAATTTTCATCAAATTAATTAGAGAATCAAACTCAACACTGATGGATCTAATAATTTTAAACAAAGCGGCATTGTGACGTAACAGTGAGTGAAAAAATGGCAAACGTTCTTTACATGTCAGTTATTTGCTTAGTGTATTTTGTCTTTTTTAATTAATTTCGAACTAATTATTAGGACTCAAACAGTTAATTAATGATTTGTGACATTATCATAGTGAAAGCAAACAAAAATTCTTTTTTGGAAATTCTCTCTTTCTATCGAAATTGCTGCAAAACATACGTCGAATAATTCTGGTGAGTTTATCTTTGAATAATCATTTGTAATATTAATTTATCTCAGCCAAAAACATCGGAGATGCAAAAGGGGCGCCTCGCATTATTTTTGCCTAGCGTCGAGGTGAAATCAAAAAATGCGCCTCGCTTTTCTGATTTATATAAAAGCGAGGAAATATTTTCACTTAAATAAAACCCCTACAGAATTTTATTTGTTTCATATATCCTCGCTTTTATATAAATCAGAAAAGCGAGGCGCATTTTTTTGATTTCACCTCGACGCTAGGCAAAAATAATGCGAGGCGCCCCTTTTTGCATCTCCGATGTTTTTGGCTGAGATTTCACTTCTTTTTGTGAAATATTACATGAAAATATTATTTATTAATTTTTGTTTATTAAATATTAAGTTATCCCATGAATAGATCTTTTAATATGCATTCCAAACAGTAAAAAATAAATACATCGTTTGGTATCCATTCGAAACGATAAACATAGGATTTCACCAAATTTTATAAAATTTTAGGGTTTTTATTTTTGTTATGTTGGTAGAATGTAAATACATCGTGTGGTATCTATTCGAAACGATAAACATAGGATTTCACCAAATTTTATAAAATTTTAGGTTTTTTATTTTTGTTATGTTGGTAGAATGTAAATACATCGTTTGGTATCCATTCGAAACGATAAACATAGGATTTCACCAAATTTTATAAAATTTTAGGTTTTTTATTTTTGTTATGTTGGTAGATTGTAAATACTTCGTTTGGTATCCATTCGAAACGATAAACATAGGATTTCCCTAAATATTATAAAATTTTAGGATTTTTATTTTTGTTATGTTGGTAGCACTTCTTCTTATCACGTTAATCTATTGTATTTCTATCTGAAGGGATCCATCCTAAAATTTTTATTCCATTAGGGATGAAAATTACTAATATAATAGATATGTTCCTAGATGACGTCATCAGGGAGCAAAATAGTTAGAATTGTCTTTTCGCCACGTTAAAGATAGGACAAATTTGAAATTTTGAATATCTCTCAAAAAGTCACTTTTGATCCAAAATGAAATTTTATATCAAAGGTATCGGGTTTTTGATAGTATCTATTTGTATTTTAAATTTCATCCAAATCGGTCCAGCAGGGAAACCTGTAGCTTTGTCTAAAAATTTGAAAATTGAAGAAAAGAATGAAAAAAAGAAAAAAAAAAAGGAAAAATAAGAGACTAACTTTTGACCTTCCGAAATCGGCAAAATCTCAACTTTGAGCCTCTGCCATTCTGTTTGGGACTGGAATTTTTTTTTTGAATTCGTGCTCAAAATAATCCTTATTTATTCTAGTTTAATATAAAAAAAATTTGGCTCCGATATCTTAAAACCTTTTTGAGATATTCGCCCAGAAAGAGAAAAGTTTCTCAAAAAAATTTTTTCACGTCCCTATCTTTTATTAAGGATTTAAAATCATTCTTGATAATATAGTCTAGGGACGACTCGTCCATCTAAATGCAATGGGCCATTGGCATCTATTGGAATATCAACTAAATGGTAGTATTAAGAGTTTATTTGCTTTCTTTTGCTTTTCACATGCTCGGCGACGAGTCGCTCCCGCGACTCTTGATTCTTATAAGGTGGAAAAAAAAACCTTTAAAAAGTCAACTAGTATTAAGAATATTTATATAAACTTAAAATTTTATGATAATTTAAAATGAACCATACATCATAATCAAACGATCTGACTATCCAATTTCTAAATAATTTAAAGGTTTTTTTCATTAATCATAATTCCAAGAAAAATCTCTAGTGAGGTGTTGGGTTGATGTCGATATTCTCTTTATTTTTACAAGATCTACCGATAAGAAAATCTAATTGGTTTTTTTAATAAAATTCTTGCCATTAGGTCATGGGTCAGTGGTAGAGTTTCTGCCTATTGTGCTCGGGGTCAAGAGTTCACATCCCGACTCATGCGACCAAAATTTATTTCATTTGAATTGAGTACCAATCAATTGAAATCAATAGAGAAGGGTCTAAATGGCCTCAGATGCCGAAAAAAACCTTAAATTAAAAAAAAAAAAAAGTTTCTTTGACACCGTACATATAAATAACTCTGGTGTGACTGTTCGCACAACCCATAACTTTCTCTTGCCTTCAATGAGGTATCGAATTTTTGACATGAATACTTTCTCTCTCTATATATTAATTTACATATAGGCCTATATAGAGAGGTAAGAGAAAGTAAAAAATACTCTCATAAACAACATGCGTATGTTACGCCCTTGCTAGCTCGTGGTCCCTGTATCCTTGTTAAAACTGCTATATTAGTAGTTATATGGCCCTAATAGGACTAAATTGGGATTAAATATGAAATATGAAGAAATCTCAAACCCAGGAATGCTATTGTCATTTAATATTTGTTTTATTAAATTGTGGTGCTACCTTGTGGACATTTCAGGAACTACTTCCTTGTTTCGAATCTCAACCTTAGAGGAGGGTTATTAATTTGTGGTGCTACCTGGTGGATATTTCAGAAACTACTGACTAATAATTGTTCTATGTTTAAAAATCTAGAATGATGGTCGCACTTGATTTTTTGTGTTGAGATATATTTAGTTTCCACCGATATTTTAAAATTCAAGAAGTAAAATTTATAAACATGGGAAAATATTTATATCTTGTTACCATGGCAACCATTTCTCCTATCTTTTCTATGAAGTACAAAGATTAAAGTGTGCTTCAAAAGATTTCAAGGGCAAAATGAGAATATACATTTTAAAGAGCATCATCTTGATTTATGAATTTTAAACAAATTCGTTGGAGCGAATTTTGAGAAAATAAAAAAAAAAACTGAAAAAGTACATCAGTAAAGTAGTAGTCTTTCTATTCTTTGGTGGATTTTGTTCAAAAGCTTCGTCTCACGTCCCGGGGGGTACCTAAGTTAAATATAAAATTTCAACCTCCCAGCTCATTTCGTTTTTGAGACAATTTGTTCACAACATGTTGCGAAAGGAGGATCTTGGCTAATCGGATAAGCTGCGGGTTACGAATCTAGAGTTGACCACCCAACTCGGGTTCAAAACCCGTTTCCCGTGAAAATTTTCAAACATTGTTAATGTCTCCTCCGTCTCTCTGTATTTGAAGTTAATCTCTGTTGAGAGATGAGAAAATTAAAAAAAAAAAAAAAATAAAATAAACTTTTTTGATTCACGGACCTCAAAACGTGTATATCCATCGAAATTTTGACATACCTGGTATATTCAATACTTTTTCTTTCTATATATTAACATATAGGTCTGGGTGGGGGGATTACCTCTCGGATCATCTGAATCACCTTCCCCTCAACCGAAAAATTTTTCTAGCTCCTGCCCTGCTCAGATTTATATAAAAACTTTAATGTCTGACCAAGGAGGGTACAGGGGGTGGGTAAAGGGGGTAATTACCCCCCCCCCCCCCGAGATTTAAAAAAAATACTTTTTTTTTCGAAAAAAAAATTTATTTTTAATGCAAAATTTTAAAAATTTATACTTAAAAATTTGATTTGTATTTATATTCTGGCAAACAAGTACAGAATGCGTCTTTTAATTACCGAAATTAAGAAAAATAAATAAATAAAAAATAGTGTGCTGTGCGACGAGTCACACCGATTAACCCCCCCCCCCCCGAGAAACACCTCTGGATCCGCCCTTGTGTCTGACCTAATTATTTGGGAGTAAATTTAATTTCGTTTTGAATTAATATTGAATCCTTTAAAAAAACCCCATTTTTATAAAGAAAGCATGTTGAAATTTTATACCAAATAAAAACCTTATTTAATAATACTCAACCGAGTTTTAGAGAACTAGTCAAAGTTCATTTTGCACAAATGTTTTCCAACGTACAATTATCATAACATTTAATGGATATTTTTATTTTTTCTGTATGTAAATTAAATAGCCAGTAAGAGTGTTTTCAATTAGATACAAACAAAAAAAAAAAAAAAAAAGTTTGCCGATTTTTATTAAATTATTTATTTTCTTATTTTATTTAATAAGAGTATCTTCTTCACTTGTTCCAACAAACGAAGGTTTAAAAAGAGGTCATTAAATAGCATAATATTAGTTTAATATGACTTTCATGTTTGGCTAGAAGCGGTTCCAAAACGAAATTGAGGTGAACCGACAACATAATGCCAAGTTTTCGTCGTAAAAATGTAAATGCCTTGAGCTCCTCTTTTTTTTATGTCAAAGCACAACCGCGTATTAAGGCGAATAAAAAGTTCGAAATAAAAACGCAATTCAAGGGCTAATGCTATTCATAAAGAAGACGATCTTTATTTAATCATGTTTTATTTAAAATAAAAAAAAGGGGATATTTTCATCTCTAAAAATTATTCCCTCTCTTTTGCAAGGGGAATTTGATTTTTTTATTTTTCTCTTTCCTTAACATAGGTGTTATCAAAGAAAATTCTCCCTCTTTGGGAGTTGGTATAACACAATTAACAAGGACTATAAAGTTGGCATCTCCTTCTAACTGATCGATTCAGATATGCGATATATATCCATGTAGATACAGTGGCGGATTAATGAAATTTTGTCGGGGGGGGCGGTTTTTTTTTTATTTAAGGACTTTGTCGGCATCTATGGCCATTTAAACCCCTTTCCTATTTATTTAAATTGATTGGTAACAAATTCAATTGAAATTAAAGAGCGGAAATCGTAATTTCTTTAGAATACTAGTTTTTATAACCCCCACCGTCCCTGTGTAGATACGGATATAATTTTATTATTAAATATTTAAATTTCATAAACATAAATTTCAGGTCACTTAATTTTTTTTAATTAGTTTTAAAGTCTTTTTCGGCTTCGGAGGCCATTTAGACCCCATCCCAATTTATTTCAAATGACTACCCGAGTCGAAATTTAAGTCCTCCTAGTAAAAATGATTAAAAATGATCGAGGGATACACACGCCCGCAGCAGGTCTGCTAAGTGAACCTTGAGGGACACACAGGAATATACACGTCCACATCAGGGACTCACAGGGATACACACGCCCGCACCAGGGACATATTTTTCTTCTGGTCCCTTTCGATCTACTGTGTGTGTCCCTGGTGTGGACGTGTATATTCCTGTGTGTCCCTCAAATAAGTATTTATTAATTATTTAAATTTGAAGTCTTCTCAATTAGTCCATCTAAATTGAACCTGGTCAAGGGAGAAATTTGTGACGCCGAATTTTGGTCCATTTCTTCTGCTGACTAAAATTGCTTTCTGAGTGAATTCATATACCCAAATTACGTCTTGTGGTATGGGCACTCCGAGTACAAATTGGAGGATCCGTGGTTCAACTCCCGGCGGCACACCCTTACTTTTTCGGGTATATGAATTAATAAATATTGGAATTATATAAATTTCCTTCGCGGCTTACATACGCGATGTATATAATATCTTAAATATTATATATGTAATTTCTTATTTATTAATTTAAGGTATGTTTCTTGCTTCCTAGGATGTTTTTCGGCATGAGAGGCGTGAAGGATCATTTATTTTTATACGTTTGATATTCTGTATCCATTGGATTTTGAAGTAAATACTTTGACTATACTCCAAGGGTTTGAAATTTCAGCGATCATTCCTTTTAACGCATCTTTACATTTAAATCTCCCTTGCTCAAAAAATCAAGGTTTTCATTATGAATTTCTCACGTTTTTTTTTTTCTAAACTAATTCAAATGAAATTACACAAGACAAGATAAAGTGGGCCGGATTTTTTTTTTTTTTTTTGAATAAATTATCAGTTGTTTTTCTTAGATTAAATTCCATACTGCTTTTTGTCATTTCTATAAAATTGTTTATTAAGATAGCCTCGAATGGCACTCTTAAAAAATCTAATGTCTTTTGTGGATATTGCTCATTTTTTTGTACGACGTATACGAATTTAATTGCATTCAACCCCAGGATTCAGATTGGAATATCTTTTTTATAGACGAGTTTATATTCCTCAAAATTAAAATATATCTATTAAAAAAATAGGTTAAAAAGATATCTTCGTATAAATCCTTCGTATTTATGTACTTTTTTGGTCATAATAGAGAGTTTATTCATATTATAGTCTTATTAATATAATTTAATGATATGAGTAAAGTTTGCTATAAAATAGCAAGGAATTTATTATTAAATGCAAAAATAAAAAAAATTTTCTCTTAAAATTCAATTTAATGTAACTGATAGGTCTGGATGAAAATACCAATCTCACCATGGCTTTCTTTGGCTTCTGCAAATTAGGCAACCCAAATGACCGCCATTTTCGATTAATTGCTCCATAGATACTCTATTCACTACTAATATATAGGTATTAAAGAAGATATAGACTCCCAGTGGACTATTGTGATATTACATCTCATTTTTAACTCATTTTTATGATTTTTTGTTGGAAAGGAGATCGACTCATTTAGGAGTAGTATCTAATTGTTTTATAATATTTAAAGTTTTGAACATAGGCTTTCGTTGAAACAATTTATAAATTATTGTTATTTTAAATTGATTTATGGCTTAAAACAATTAAAATATCCAAATAAAGCACTCGATTCAGGGGCGTATATAGAAATTTTTTTCGGGGGGGGGGCCCGAACTGAAAATTTTTCTGCGGAAAATTTTTTTTTTTAAGAAACTAAATTTTTTTTCACACGAAATTTTTTGCTGAACATTTTTTCCTTTGCGGAACCAAAGTTTTCCATCCTGCGGAAAAATGTGTTGCGCCGATATCTGTATATCTCTATATATGTATATGTGTAAATTCGGGGGGGGGGGGGGGCCTCGCCCCCCCTTATATACGCCCCTGACTCGATTATTTGTTTCATGTTATTTATTGATTAATACTTATTTTTCCAATGGTGTGTCGTCTTCAGAAGTGTATTAAATATTGACACCATTGAGGGAATTCGTATTAAGCGTTAGTTATAATCAATAAATAACTTGAAACAGATAACCGAGTATTTTATTTGTATATTTTAATTTTTGTTTTTCTCTCTATTTACCATGGCTGTTGGGCACAGGCGTCCTGCCAGTTTATATCACTACAAATATATAATTTTCTACAAATAACATACATAAAAAATACATACATAGAAAAAACATTCATACAAAAGACAAAATTGAACACAGTGTATATTTTAATTGTTTTATACTAAAAATCAATTTAAAATTCCAATAATGAACAAATATCCATCTTTAAAATAAAATACACGTAAATATTTTTCTTTTTAGAAATAAAATCCAAATTTTCCAAATTAATTATTTATAAATTTCTCTTAATCTTATCTTATCTTATACTAATAAATGAGCAATGTACGTTTGTTTATTTGTTTGTAAGCACATCATCATCAGTTCTCGAAAACGGCTCTAACGATTTTTTTTTTAATTTAAAATATATACTATTTCCCTTTGGGAAAATTTTGGTACTAGAACTTTACTTTTTTAGTTTTATTCATTTTTCTCGAAATTCGCAACAAATTTCATTTGATCTCATCTTTGGGAAACCTCGAGTACTAGTACTTTACTGATGTACTTTTTTAGGTTTTTACAATTTTCTCGAAATTCGCACTAATAATTTCTTTCAAATTTCAAATATATAATTTTTCCCGTAAACAAAACAATTTACGCTAGGTGTCATTTTTAGATGACTTCGAGTACTAGTTCTTTACTGATGTACTTTTTTAGATTTTTTCAATTTTCTCAATATTTCCTTTGACGATTTTTCTCCAATATGAAATTAGGCTAGCTTTCGTCTTTGGGATACTTCGAGTACTAGTACTTTACTGAGGTATAATACTTTTTTAGTTATTTCTAATTTTATCAAAAGAAAAAACCAACGAGCTCCAGCTCGGTCATCCTGAAACTATTAATAATATACGTAATTTAATAATTTTAAGGTTTCATTTTTGGATTGAAACGATTAACGTTTCTCCCACCATTTGTGAATCGCTTGTGATTTATATCTGTTTGATCATCTCCTCTAATCATCGTCTGCATCTGTAATCAACGGATGCTGGGTGGGAATTCTGTTCGAAATCCGTAGAGACAGCCTCGAGGACGTTTTGTCTGATTGGACACCGGCAAAAAATAATTTAATCAAGGCTGACATAGAGCCCTGGCTGTTTTAAGGGGCCCACAATGAGAGGGTTAATTGGAGCACTTGTTTAGAGGACAGCAGAGACCGCAAACACTGCCACTTTTTTTTACGAATTTTTTTTTTTACCTTGCGTGTAATTGACAACACGAGAATGAGACTGAATCTTATTTGACATTTTCATTCAGAAAAATTTCATTTAGCGCTTGAAAAAGTTTTTTTTTTTTTTTTTTTTTTTTTGTAATCATATCAATCATTCTATACAGAAATATTTTTATTTATATATTGAATTTACATTAATATGTCTATTATTTTACCATATTTATACTAATTAATTTTATATTTAATTAACCCAATTATTCCAAAGTATAAAATTGTCTATTTATTTATTTATACAAAAAAGATGTTCTATTCTATTGCGGCAATATTACTGCAAAATTCCAAGTTTTCTGGGTGGTGGCTTTTATATTTACCATAGATAAACCCATTTTTAACATCCTGGTTCAAGTTATTTAAGTATTTATAAATTGTTAAGGACTTAAATTTAAAACTATCCATATTTGAACGCCTTGATAAAGGGCACCATGAACCAAAAAAAGTTTGGAAAACCACTGTAATATATTAATATAATAATCCCTATACTAATTCGTCGGTCAACTTTTTCTGCGTATATTTCCCAGAGCAGAGCCCGTCCCTAGGAAGCAATTCATCTAGTGAAAGAAAAAATAAAAGTCGACACACCGGAGGGGTGAAAACGTAAGCCGGAGGCTCGAGTACGAACGGTTTGCAGTTTAATTGAATTTTTGACGAAGGATCAGCATCCAGGGTCTTTAGTTTAGTTTGGAGAGGAGAGTCAAGTCTCCCTCTTTTTTCTTTTCTCCTGCTTTAAACGGTACTTTATTAAAGACAGCTTCTGAGAAATAGGACTCAATCTAGAAAAAGATTAATTCCATTTAAAAAATCACTTACTCTCTATTTGAATAATAATAGTATTGAGTTATATTAAAGGAATTTACCAAATTTCACCTTTTCTGTTTTTCAATACATTGACATCAAATTATATTCCCTTCTCTTAAACATCTTTGACCTACATGTACAAATAATTAAATCTTCATTTGTTAATATTCAAATCATTTAATTAGCTCAAAAAGAAAACACAATTTGATTTGAACTTATTAATCATTTAAGAATTTATAAATTGTTAAGGGCTGAAATTTAGTTCGATAAAGCTGCTTTTCGTTGTGGAAATTTAACATTTGTTTATGAAAATCTTTCTAATATTTAAGTGAATTAATATTCATAGTTAATGAAATTACCCAAATACAGAGCAACCAGATAACTAATGGTTATGAAGTCAAGAAAAAGGGTGGCTAAAAAGGATTTTAAGAAATTAAATTTTTACATAATACACACTGACTAAGGGAAATCTTACATCTGTTTATTGTACTGGTTTAATAGGTCTAAAGAAAAATCATTAAAAATAAACTCATTTTACTTAATACTGGTTAAATCAGAAAAGCATGGAAATACACTTGTTTGTTATATATATTAATACTATTGATTGAATAATGATATGAAGCCAAGTAATATGAATCTCGAATTAGTAATAGATAATAAAAAATAATCATGAACTGCATAAATACATCTGTTTTTGATCGAATTCAGTACTTTACACGATCTTAATTAATAAGCAGTCTTATTAGTGTTAGCCAGCAAGATTAAAAACTCTGGCATAACTTAACGCACAGAACCTAAATTTCTCTTACATTCGGTAATCGAAAGTTGCATACTCTGCTGTCACACCAGATTTTTTTGTGTCGAGATATTTTTATTAAGTTTCCCATAGCCCCTTAGTTCCAAACTTGACCATTTGCGGTTCATAGATAGCACTCAGCTAAGAATACTTTCATCAATGAAGTGTAGGCTTACTTCAAACAGTTTTGACGAAAAGTTTTACTGATATACTTTTTGTCATCTAAAAAAAAGTTGATTTATGAATTTTAATCAAAATCTTTGAGAAAATCAAAAAAATACTGAAAAAGGAGGCTACCTCAGTAAAATACTAGTACTTTTTTTGGGCGATTAAGCTATGTGTCGTGTACCAGGAAGGTGTACCTAATTTAAACTAAAATTTCATCTTCCTAGTTCTTTTTGTTCATTAGGTATTTTGAGCGTTGTTTGAAAAAATTCCATCTCTTTTCAAACAAAGATCTACCTAGTTATTATAATTATTGTTATAACATGATTCAATAAATTATTATTAATTAATTAATTGAAACTGTTTCTTAAATAATATATATATATTTTTTAAATTTTATTTTAATTATACCCTTTCGAGTTTAATTTATCCATTTAGAGTTTACAATGTTTTACATACAGTGGAACCTCGCTTAACGAGCGTAATTCGTTCTAGAATCAAACTCGTAAAGCAAATCAACAATTTTTCTCATATAAATTAATGGAAAATATGATAATGTGTTCCATCAAAAATCCGTCAAAAAAAAATATTTATTCAAAGAAAATTCCATGTTTTGTACTCGTTATGCGAAACGTCACTCGTTAAGCGAGTCATTCTTTTACAATTTATTTTGCAGCTTAAGCGAATTACTCGTTATTTTAGGTGCTCGTTAAGCGAGGTTCTACTGTATTTTGAAAATATTCTAGTATCGATCTTGGAGCCACCTTTCCCGGGTAACAGTAGATGAATATTTATTTAAATCTTTTGGATAAATGTGGCTGGATCATATATATACAAAATTATATCGTATCGAATAATTATTGTTTAAAGACGATATGGCTCAAGGTACCGAAAAGATTTAAAAACATCTAATGAGTAATACGTATCACCTAAAAAGAAAAAAACATTTTTTAAGTAATTTTTTTAATAAAAAATATACAGTATTTCTATTTAGATCTAAAATGAAATTAGTTTTTATAAATAAAAAATGTTTATATCTTATATTTTATAGACGAAGTGTTTATTCACTTAAGAAATTAATTAAATTTCACTTATTGAATAAATCTCCCCTCTC
This sequence comes from Euborellia annulipes, assembly GCA_023213315.1. Lineage (NCBI taxonomy): Eukaryota > Metazoa > Arthropoda > Insecta > Dermaptera > Anisolabididae > Euborellia > Euborellia annulipes. The sequence goes on from JAKCPI010016087.1 coordinate 80,551, forward strand.
TCTTGTCTAGTTAGCTAATATTGCAAAAAATAATAATTAAAACACATTTTTAAAAACTCTTCATCTTATCATTTCATCTTTAATATTTTGAATTAATTAAATTAAATTTTATATAATCAAATTTTTAGATTAAACACTTTATTTTTATTTACTTTTTTTTGTTGTATTTTTACCTGCGATCCTTAAAATATTTATCAGATTTTTTTTTGCCCGAATTCCATTTTCAATTGTATTTCCATTTATTAGATCAGTTTAAATGTTGTATGAAGTATGGTTTCATTTTAAAACTTGGCTTAATTATATTTTATGATAAAAATCATTAAAAGAGGCAATTAGGTGTTCGCGTGCTAATGGCGTTTTGCCTAATGGCTGATTCTCAGGAGGAAGGGCTGCGAAATGACCGAAACCCTCAAGAGGCCCATCAGCCCTTATTCCCTATTTACAGGCATTTCCGATTCTCTCTCTTCTCTCAACAATTAAAATACTCAAAAATACTTTCTCTCTCTAAATATTTCATATATAGGATAGGAGAAAGTAAAAAAGGGCTTCTTTTGAATAGCATAATACTTTTATACTTTTAGTATAAGAGGTTTGGTATAGGAGGTAGGCACGCTACCTACTACGCCAAACCCGGGGCATCAATTCAATTGAAATAAAATTTTGTCGCTTGGGACGGAAAACGAATCTCCTCTAATACTTTGCCTTTCTTTTAAACCACTTCAACATATTTCGTTATTTCAATTCATTTAAGAATAAGTTTTAATTTATTTTTATTATTTTCAATCAGAAAATAGTGTAGAATTCAATTTTTAGTTTTTAAGAAATTTACAAAAGATAAGATTATGTTCCATGGTCGCTCTCCCCTCTCTTCATTAGCTCCGCTCTGATCGCCTTGCCCATCCCTCCCCTACATTCCCCTCTCCAAAGGAGTGGGAGTAAATTTCAAGCGCTCTAACAATGGGATTCTTTTCTTTCTAGGCCATTTCCCCTTGCCAAGAGCTTGTTGCCCTCCCCTCTCACCGTCTCAGCAGTGGCGCCGTCTCTCACCACCCCTCCGCTGCTAGACGAGAGGACGCCTACAAGCCATTGATACCTCCTCCCCCCGTTCCTCGAAATTTCAGGTAAATTTTATATTTTTTAAATTCTTTTTGCATATAAATGATTCTTTTAATTCCTTTTAAACATTTTTATATGAAAATTTAAAAAAGTTTTAATATTTCGATTAAATATTCAAATTAGTATTAAAAGAAACAAAAGTTGATAAATCGTTTTAACAAGATCAATTTATGATTTTGATATTAAATGTCGATTTCAACTTAATAGTTGAAAGTTGAAAGACCTACCTCCTTTAACATTAAGTGAAATTAATTATTTTTTATACTAACAACGAATTTTTTTTTTCAAAACAGGAAACCAACTAACAGCAACGGTTTATTCACCCATCCATCATTGCCAATTGAGAGGACTCTGTAACCAGCCATCTTGGCTTCTTCTCTTCAACAATACCCTGGTGATTATTTTTAATTCAAACAATAAGACTTTTGTTGTTAAATGATAAAATATTTATTACTTACTAACCGATTTCGATTAGCCACGATCTCATTTAACAATAAGTGAGAGTTATTATTTGGTTCAAATAAATAATTTTTAGATGACATACAAAAAATTAGATTTAAAGGCTGAATATAAATATGATCTAATTTATTTACTAGCTGCACAGCCCGACTTAAAAGGCCATTCAAAGGCTCTCTTTAAACACCCACAAAAAATTTTTATTTCTCTTGCTATATATGAATATCTTATTTAAGATTCCTATAATAACTAGCTGCAAAGCCAGATTTGGGCGGTTTACTCTGAAACAGCATTTTCACAAATTCTGAAAATTTTTAATTTCTCTTCATAATTTATTTGTAAATATTTATTTCATTAAAAAACTAGCTGCTCAGCCAGATTTTGGAGAGTGGGCCATAAGAGGCCATCTATCCATATTTGAAATCCGCAAAAACTTTTTATTACTCATAATAAGCTTACTTATAAATATCTTATCATTTAATTTAATAACTAGATGCTTTGCCAGACTGGGGCGGCCCAGCTGGGATCTCCATATTCGAAATTGCCCGACTTAAAAGTCAAAGGGTCTCTTTAAACACCCACAAAAAATTTTTATTTCTCTTGCTATATATGAATATCTTAAAATTTCTATAACTAGCTGCATAGCCAGTTTTGGGCGGTTTACTCGGAAACACCATTTTCACATTTTTAATTTCTCTTCATAATTTATTTGTAAATATTTATTTCATTAAAAAACTAGCTACTCAGCCAGATATTTTTCATAATAATCATCATATTTCTCTTAAATGTATTTCTTCCCTTGATCCGTAGAAGGCCTACAGAGGTAAAGCATTAGCTTCATGTGCTCTTGTTTGCCTCCCGTTTTAAGTGAGAAATATTTATTTCAATTAAATTGGCTTCCAATCAAATGAAAATTATAGGGACGGGGTCGAAATGTTCTCAGATGCAAGACAAAAAAAATTATTTCTTTTAACATTTTTATTTAAACTAGCTGCATAGACAGATTTGGAGGACCTAGTCTCTTTAAGCCTCAAAATTTTTTTGATTATTGTTAAGTTATTACTTATAAATTTTCTTTTTTCTATAAAAACTAGCTATGCATCTAGACTTGGACGGCCCACTTAGAATTTGAATCTCACACCGAAAATATTTTTTATTTGACTTAATAGTTATTCAGATATATTTCATTTCTCTTAATATTTCAACTTCGAAGGCCAATTCAGCTGCGCTAAATAAAATTAGGAATATTAATTTTTTGTTTGTTTTTTTTTTCAAGAAATTACATTTCCATATCATTAATGAATATTATGATAAATGAAATTCATTGGGTGTTATATTATCAGGTACAAGCCCTCAGGAGAGGAGTTTTTTAAATCTTGAGGAATTTGTAATTTTTTATCTAAAAATAAAATACATAAAGAGAATTATAGTATTTTTTGGTCCACTGGGGGGGGGGGGGGACACATACTAATTTGCTTCTGATTCTAGAATGTTTTCAAACTTTTAATAAAAGGAATTAAATTTTTTTTTTTCAGATAGTCCTTGAACTTATGAGACAATATTTCTCGGACTCAATCTCCAGATGCTGTATTTTACCTAAACAGGCATCATCATACAGAACGAGACTTATATAAAAAGTTGGAGGGGTTATTATTACTTTATACACGAATGATGAAGGACATTACTCTTCGAGTCAGCTGGTAATTTTTTTTCTTAAATTAATTTTCAATAAAACAAATTTGACTTTCTATTGCCTATATTATATTTTTATTATAGAAAGCATTGTTTTTTTTTTTTTTTATATAAGCTGAAATAGTTTTTTAGCGAAACTATCCAAAAATGTATTACATTTTATTAATTACTGTCGTTTTCTTTTCTTTCAGTTCCCGGTCTACTTTCATGAGATTGATTTGACTTCTGCCCTCTCTTCTGGAGTAACAAGTGAGCCTCGCTTCTGCTGCAACAATTCTTCTCGAGTAGCAACTGATCTTCTCTTCTAGTCTTTCTACTGAGCTTCTCTTCTCAAGGAACTTGAAGTAAGGCCAGCGATTATATTAAAGGAGACTCAGATTTTTTACAGTTTAACTAGAGTTGAGCTCTTCTTAAATTTTTACAGTCAAAAAGAGTCAAGTGATATTCTTTTAGAAATTGTTAATAACAGCGCTAGTTTGATGTCAAAATTAATATCGATATGATATTTAGGCCAATCTTAAAAATTTGAAAAAATTTATAAACCATATAGTTGGTGATATTTTTTTCAAATTTCTAATAAAGGAACAATATATCATTACAATATTATGTTCTTTAAATTAGATTAACTTGAAACTATGTTCTCTTACTAAATTTTTCCAAAAAAATCACCAAACTTAAGTTGACTGATGACAATTTTAGTTCTTCAACTCAAGTGTATCTGTAATGTAAGATGACAAAAAAAAAACTTAAATTCTTTTTACAACAATAATAATTTACAATCAAAGATAAACTTAAAAAGTTTAATATTTAAAAATAAAATTTTTTTAGATTTTGATCAATAGTTGAGAATTCGCATATATACACACACTCACACACATATATATTATGTAAGTCATGTGGTTCCCAACTTATTTTCAATTATAAACCGTTATTTATTCATTTTTGTATTCATAAAACGGATAAACGAAAAACGATTAACATTTTCAAAGACAAATTATGATTCTATTACTTTAATAATAAAAATAATTAAGAAATTTTCATTTTTCTTCTGAACGGGAATATCTTTAATTTTTTCATATTTGCACTTGTCCATCGTGATGTTGTAATTTATATTTAAATTACAAAAAAAAAAAAAAAAAAAAAAATGAAATAAATAATAAAAATAAATTTAATTTTTATATAAAAAAAGAACATCTCATGGTGAAAGTAGCTATCTTGTAAATGTAAAATGTTCAATTTTATAAATCCAATTACCTGATTAATCGGATTAGGCAAGAGGTTTATGTTAACACACTTTTGGGAAGGAGGGTTAGGTTTTTATGGGTGAAGAGCCATTGTGGTATTGTTGGAAATGAGAGGGTGGATAGTGCTGCGAGTGGGGCAGAAAGAGAATATCCGAATTTTCTCCTCCCAGTATCGGATTTGTTTGGTCTTATTAATTCTGGGGTTCGTAAGAGATGGCAAAGGGAGTGGAAGGCCTCGTCTAGAGATAGGGGTTATCTCTATTCATTAGTTAAGCCCCAGGTTGGGCCTCCTTGGTATCTTCGGATGGAGGGTACGAGGTGCTTTTTTTCAACAATGACCAGAATGAGGATGAACCATGCTCTGTACCCTGCCCATATGTTTAGAATAGGTGTGAGAGACAGGGGGGAGTGTTCGTGTGATGGTGTGTCATGGGCTTGTCTCAATCATATTTTGTTTAGTTGTGTCGATATGAGGTTTAGAAGGGAGCTGGAGGATATTCTTAGGTGTGAGCTAGGATCGGAGCCATGGAACGTCACGCATTTGTTGGCTAGTGAGGATGTGGCAGTCTATAAGGCAATGTTCCACTTTCTCATGAGAAATAAGCTTCGTCTGTGATACTTATTAACTTAATTTATCTGTTAATTTATTTATTTATTGTTATCGTTATTGTGATTATTTGTTTGTTTATTTATCTATTTATTTATTTGTCTTAGACTTTGGTTTGTTGTTATAGTTTGCTTATTTATTTATTGTTATTATTTATTTAATTATTGTTGATATTTATTTTCTATTGTTATTATTAATTAATTTATTGTTGCTATTTATTTTTTTGTTGTTGTTATTTATTTATTTATTGTTGTTGTTTATTTATTATTGTTGTTATTTATTTATTTATTGTTGTTATTTATTTATTTATTGTTGTTATTTATTTATTTATTGTTGTTATTTATTTATTTATTGTTGTTATTTATTTATTTATTGTTGTTATTTATTTATTTATTGTTATTAATTATTTGTTTATTGTTGTTGTTTAGTTTATCTGCATGTTTGTTTGTTTGTTGTTTTTTTTTGTGAACTATGGGTTTTGACTATTTTTGATGGTAGGCTGGCCGAAATGACATAATTGTCAAGGCCTGGGGGGGGGAAAAGAAAAAAAAAAAAAAAAAATAATTAATAAAGAATTTGATTTATTATTGTATAATAACTCCATTGTCTCTTTACTCTTCTTTCGTAAGCAACAGTTATTATATAAGTAAAAATTGTAAAAAGCAAAATAAAAATTAAATTTATAGTTATCATATTTTTTACATTTTAAGTGCTGAAACCAAATTTTATTTTTTCTCTATTTATTGAATGTTTAAAATGTCAATGGATCTACTGTATTTTTTTATTCTGCTTTATTATTTCAATTGTTGTTAGAATTAAGGGACTTTATTTTTTTGTAAATATTTTTTGTAAACTTCGAGCTCTCTCGGATTTCCTTTCGCTAGAAAATCAGCATGCAATCAAAAATCACTGTTTACCCCCGTTAGGCGTTAGGCAGTCTAGAGTTTGGAATGAGGAGACGAGTTCTTGTTTTTTTTTTTTTTTTTTTATAACTCAAAAACCGAAACTTGTCATGTTTCATTGTATTCTTGATTCTGATCACATTGATTTCGAACAGCAAGTGAATATAAAGATTATCTTGTGGAGAGTAATAACAACCTTTCGATAAATGAATAATAGATTTAGGCAGGTATTTCATCATCAGTACTCAGTTCAGTTCGGATCTTTGTGTTAAGATGATAAGTCCAATGAAAATACAACAAGTTTCTTCTATTTGGACAAAATTAATTAGGCCTTAGGCCTATCAAAGTTCTCTTCGGCCAAAATTAAATGCATGTCTTTCGATTTTTATTATATTAGGGAATGATAGAGGTGAGGGGGATCACTCTCCCCGGCCGCAATAATATTTAAATATAGGTCCCTTTAGCTTAGCTTCACTTAAACAACAATGATATTTGAATTTGGGAGAGTGGTCACACTTAATGAATATGTTATTTTTGCATTTTTCTAAAGATTTTTTTTAAGATCTTTATGATCTTTCTTTTCTGATTTTTATGCATTTTTTGCGAAGAAAAAAGGAAGAGTTCGGAGTGAAGTACGAACATTCATTCTTCGAAGACTATGTAGACCAAGAAAACATATCAGCAAAGGCATACTCTATGAAAATCAAAAAGACATCAACAAAGGCAATACTTTATGAAGAAGACGCCTCCACGCCTCAACCTCTTCAAAAGAAACTTAAATGTGTGAATTTGTGTTGTGTATTTAAAATAATATTTTTTATGTAAAAACTATGTATCAATATAAACTATTAAAAAAAATAAATGTTTCTCATTTTATTTTTCAGCCGAGGATGTCAACTTGTATTCATAATTAATTCATCAAAAGAGAATTAATTTTGAATATGAGTTTTTTATTTAACATTTTGAGATTTTTTGTTTACCAGGGGTGTGCCTATGAAACCGCCTTTACTTTGAAAAATCCTGGCGGCCAGTTTTGGTACTATACAGTCTAGTTATTGAGTTTGTTTGTTTGGTTTATGTCTGTTCTAAGTTTCGAACTCAAAAAATTCCAATTTCATACTCCCAACATTTTTTTTCACCACGTCAAACATGTCAACCTTTGTTCCTCAACAAAGTGATTTGCGGACGGCGTTGATTTTTTGCTATCATTTGAAAAAAACGGCCGCGGAATCTCATCGAATGCTTGTAGAAGCTTTTGGCGACTATGCTCTTGGTGAAACACAGTGCAAAGAATGGTTCAAAAATTCAAGAGGGGAGATTTTGACATTAAGAACGAAGCACGTGGCCGACCGCCCCAAAAGTTTGATGACACCGATTTGCAAGAATTGTTGAATGAAGATTCAACTCAAACACAACAACAATTGGCAGAACAGTTAAACGTGACTCGGGAAACTATTTCCAAGCGTCTGAAAGCTATGGGGAAGATCCAGAAGATCGGGAAATGGGTTCCACATGAACTGAACGAAAGGCAGCAAGAGAACCGAAAAACCACTTGTGAGATGCTGCTCGCCAGATACAAAAGAAAGTCATTTCTTCATCGAATTGTTACTGGAGATGAAAAATGGATCTTTTTGAAAATCCTAAGCGTCGAGCATCATGGGTATCTCCAGGTGAGCCATCAACATCGACTCCAAGACCAAATCGATATGGACGAAAGACAATGCTTTGTGTTTGGTGGGATCAGAAGGGAATTATCTATTACGAACTCCTGAAACCTGGCGAAACTGTCAATACGGAACGTTATCAACAGCAAATGGTGAAATTGAACCAGGCTATACGCCAAAGAAGACCAGAATATCAAAAAAGGCAGCACAAAGTCATCTTGTTGCACGACAACGCTCCGTCACACGCTGCAAAACGAACCAAAGAAACCATTGAAACGTTTGGGTGGGAAATTCTCACACATGCGGCTTATTCCCCAGACTTGGCCCCAACGGACTATCACTTGTTTTCATCTTTGGGTCACGCTTTGAGGGAGCAGCAGTTCACAGATTACGAAAATGTTGCCAAATGGCTCGATGAATGGTTTGCCTCGAAAGAAGACGAGTTTTTTTGGAGAGGGATTCATAAGCTCCCTGAAAGATGGGAGAATTGTATTGCTAACGAAGGAAATTACTTTGAATAAAATATCTTTTTTCACTTTTATAAAATATGTGTTTATGTGCGCACCTCTAAAGGTCGGTTTCATAGGCACACCCCTGGTAGATAGTAAGCGAGCGATAGCAGAAACCAACACCTGAATGGATTTCTTCAAATGAATTTTGGCAATTATGGTGCATCTTTATGAAAAAGTAAGCATCTTTTTCTTATTTGTAATAGTATAGTCCTTGATATTGAATTAATTAATGTTTGAAATTTTTTCGGGGGGGGGGGGGGGGGACTCAAAAATTTTCCTGCATAAACTATATTTTTTAATTCAGCGGGACTGAAAATTTCAATCAAAAAATATCGACTGGAACGCAATACTTTATTTTAAATATATATGGCTAACAAGTAAGATAAAGTAAAAATAAGGAGGTAGAATTTTCGGGAAAATAAAAATCCAAACTTATAATCATATTTATGAATTATTAGCTATGCTGCATTTTAATTTTTACTCTACTTTCCTGTTATAATTAAATTCAAATTAATACTCTATAATAACCAAATTTTATATTAATAGGTATTGATTTGAAATATAAATCTATTAATTTATTCACTCTTTTGATTTAATATAGAATGATTGGAGGGAGAAAGATAAATCGCTACAATTATAAATTTCGACCAGTCAATAATTTTCAAGTGATTATTAAGATTTTATTTTAATTCTACATATCCTTATTAATTTTAATTATTAGGTCTTAAAAATTCTTGAATTTTTACGTCTCTTGCAAATTATCATTAAAACTTATAAATGATAAATTCGTTTAAATAATACAAGCAGATATTCTCTTCTCAAAATTAATAACTAGTCTTGTCGATTTATGCATATTTTATATATGAACAAATCTTTAAATTTGTTATTTATTAAAGGATAAATATTTTATAATATTCAAATGTTCATTTAAATGATCTATTGAAATTTTTAAATCTGATTCAAAATTAATATAAAAGAGAAAATTAATTTTTTATTCGCTAATCATATAAAAATTCAATGAATAATTGGAATTTCTTTCTCTTTCTTGTATTGAAATAATAATTAGTTATCTTAAAAAAAAAAAATTGATCTTCCAATCTTTAAAAAGATTTCCAAAAAATCTAGTGTGACTGATTGCACAGCACATAACTTTCGCTCATCTTCGGTAAATGAAAGTTGTGTTCTGTGCTTGTCAGATTTTCTGTATTTTTCTTGCCTTTACCCCTAGTAGTTTATGTGTGCAAAATTTCAAAACAATTGTATGAATAGTTTTTGAGTTTTCGTTGACGAAAAAAATTACCACAGACATGCACACACACACAGACAGACACACACACAGACATCATTCCAAAAACTACTTAAATGGATTCAGTGCAACTCAAAACGCATTTTGGCAGGTTCAGAAAAATTTTAATTTTTTTTTTTTTACAATTAGGCCTACATTAACTTCAACCTACGGTTGATGGGCAAAGTTAAAAATCTCGAATTTTTAAACACGCAAAATGTTACTCAATGAAATCTTAATGAAAAAAGTTAATTAAAAAAAAAGAGAGTTCTAATACTTGAATAAATAATATCGACTTTTAAGTTACTTTTTTTTCGTAACATACAAATATTTCCTCTGTCTTTTTTTTCATTCATTTCAAGTTCATTTATTATGTCTAGAAGGGATTTTTTTCGTTTATTAATTTTTATTCAATCTATACCAAGAAACCCATTAGAATGATTTGAAGAAATGACGCTCGATTAAAAGTTTTTCGTTAAGTCTTGCTGTGAAGAGAATTAATTAATACGCATCATGGGTCTAAATAAGATTCCCTTCTTTAGATTTAAGAGTAGAAGGGGGACAGTGACAAGAAAACTGGTAAGCGTAAGAAATCACTGCTTTTGGAATCTGAATTTTTATAGACTTTTTTTCTTAATTTTAATGAAGAAGACCCCTCGCCGTGGGTATTAAAAAAAAGAACATCCTAAATTACAAGGTCCACTTATTTATTTATTAATTACTATTGATCTCTCCGAACTCTGTCCGATACAAGGGAAAAAAACTTGTTTTTTAAATTGAACAATTATCTTTTTAGTAAATGTAATGAATCTGAAATATTTTTCTATCAACATAATATATCTTATAATCTCATTATAGAAAAAAAAAAAGATTTAGATTATTATTTTAATAACATCGTTTATTTCCGAAATCGAAAAGATTTTTTTGATATCTTGCAAAAAAAAAAATTAATTAATATTAATAGAAACTGGAATGGAATCGAGTTTTCAAATATGCTGGTGACAACTAATAAATTTATTAAGAAATTAATAATTGCAAAATGATTGATTACGCCGAAGTGACATCATTCATTAAGGGGGACTCAGAGCACTTAGATATCTTGATATATTAGCGAATGCAAATTAATTGAATTATTATGCTAATGTACACTTTTTGTCAATTTCTAGAGCTTAAAAAAATAGTATCGTGTTTTACTTTTTTTTTATTGCTTGAAAATAGGCAACCCAAAAGACCAACTTAGTAAATTATTTTTCAATTAAATAATTTCCCCAAAGGGCCAAACAGATTCAGTTATAAATTTCTAGGAACATTTAACAACTGCATATTCGTAGTAAATAATCTTTCACCTATGCTGATTTGTCTGTCCTCGTTATGTAGAAATACAAAATTATAAAAATAAGTCTCTAAGACAATTAAATAATTTTTTTTATAAATAAGAAATTATATATAATATTTAAGATATTATATACATCGCGTAGATAAGCCGCGAAACGGAGATTTATATAATTAGATATTACTTCATGTACCCGAAAAAAGATAAGGTAAGGGCACACTGAGCGCAAATCGGTGGATCCGTGGTTCAACTCCCGGCGGCACACCCTAATAATTTTTTTCTCACCCTTTTTTTGACCTTGTTTCAAGTTCACTGAACTCAAAAAATGATTAAGGTTATTATAATTATAATATTAATGTAATTTAGTAGATGATTGATAAAAAGCTGTTTGAAATTCCAACAATATTTTTGTGGATGCGGGTAATGTTTATGACTTTTTTTTTTATAAATAATCAGATTTCTTTTCCACTTCTTGTCTTATGGCTTCTGACTCCGTAATCAAAACTGGCTTTAGCCATGATATCTTTTTTTTCAAACTAATAAGAATACCCTAGTCGAAATTTTGCTCCTTCTTTTATCCCTCTGGCCCTGAAAAGGTCATACACTATGCTCCGACATTATTTTCCTGAGATCATACCATTTTCTTATAGGCCCTAACTTATATTCCCATTAGATCCTCGAATTAGTAAAAATGGAAATCTCTTTTTGGGGTATTCAAAGTCGGACCTAATTTAACAGCAATGGATCTACTTTGAACCCCCAAAATCTACTGTAAGTGGCTCAATGACGGACTTAAATTACTCTCGAGTATTCCGTAAATAAATAGTTATAGTGAGTATATTTTTGTTCCCGGAATTCGGAAAATTTCTTCAAAAATTCTCTCAAAATTGAGCCAGTGGTTCCACTTCCTTTTACTCTGGCCAATCAGCGCTCTGACAGGCAGAAACACATTACACACAGGAAGTCAGTGGCTAGTGCTTTATATAGTAATGATGATAATGATAATTCCTACAAGTATTAGGCAAAATTTTATATTTAATTTTATTTTTTATGATGAAAATTTTTTACTTTCATTGATTCATGTCAAAAATTCGATGTCGAGATTTTGATGGATATACACGTTTTGAAGTCCTATGAAACCAAAAAAGTGGTTTTGGCGACATGGTCTGTCTGGGTTCAATTTAAAGCATGAAGGAATTGAGCTAGGAGGTTGAAATTTTATATTTAAACCTGAGGCGTGAAAATAAGCTTTTTGTCAAAATCGGCCAAAGAGTACTAGTACTTTACTGATGTATTTTTTCAGTTTTTTCGATTTTCTCAAAATTCACTCCAACGATTTTTTTTAAATTCAAAAATCAATTATTTTTTAGATTCTCCTTAAAATGTATATTCTCATTTTGTCATTGAAATCTTCTGAAGACCACTTTACTCTTGTACTCCATAGAAAAGATAAAAGAAATGGTTGCCATGGTAACAAAATATAAATATTTTCCCACACTTTTAAATTTTACTAAATATATGTCGACACGAAAAATCCTGTGTGACAAGCACAGAACACAACTTTCGATTACCGAAGGTAAGAGAAAGTTGTGAGCTGTGCGCCAGTCACACCAGATTTTTTTTTAAATAGATTAATAAATAATTTTATCTTGATTCTAAACTATTAAGAGTTGCGCATTTTACGATTTAATTTGTAGCTGTGTGAGCTTTTAATGAAGAAATAAATTAGTCACTGCTGTTTTGATTTCCTATTAAAGATTATAATCATTTTTTATGCAAGATAATTAATCTACCTATGGATGATAGAGTAAAAATATTTTAATTAAAATTGATTTTTGGTTAACCAATTGAGTCTAATAATTAAAAACGAAACTTTTGAACTCAACCCGGATCCAGAATGGTACCAGGGTGATTTTTTTTAAAGCTCAATTTAATTTATTGACTTAATAAGGGCCGTACGATTAAAAGACAGAACTACCCGCATGAACGCATGATTACATGACACCATAAAACTTTTACGGAGTGATGTGATTTAACTTAAGATAGAAGTTGTTTCTCGTTTTCGAAAAGTGCAAATCGAGGGTCCATCTGTTTTGGGGCCCACCTGTCTCGCGGCGCCTGCATCAACCGATTCAATCACAACACCTGCACCAAAAAAAATTTTTAATAATAAAAAAAAAAAAAAATGAAAACACCGACAATTTGACAAGTTCGGAAACTTCAAAATGACATTTTTGTGTATATATAGGGGTCAATTAAAAGCCTTTCATTTGTTCTCATTTTTACATTTCAATTAGGTATAAATAAGGAACTTTCCATTTTTATTTTGGAATTTAAAGATCAAAATAAAACAAATAATTAAAAAAATCTGGTGTGACTGGTCGCATAGCATAGAACTTTCTCTTACTCTTCGGCAAGAGAAAGTTGTGATCTGTGCTTGTCACACCAGATTTTTTTGTGTCGAGATAAATTTAGTCTCCGCCGATATATTAAAATTCAAGATGTAATACTCGTAAAATTTATGCGTGGGAACATTTGTTAACATGGCAACCATTTCTCCTATCTTTCCTTTGAAGTACAAGAATAAAGTGAGCTTCAAACAATTTTGAAAGCGAAATGAGAATATACATTTTAAAGAACATCTAAAAAATAATTGATTTTTGAATTTTAATCAAAATCGATAGAGCGAATTTTGAGGAAATAGATTAAAACTGAAAAAGTATATCAATAAAGAACCAGTTTGGCCAATTTTGTTCAAAAGCTTCGTGTCACGTGCCAGAGGGTACCTAACTTTAATATTATTTCAAATTTAAATTTCAACCACCTAACTTTTTTCGTTCTTGAGATATTTTGTTCACAGACACTCAGACACACAGACAGACCAAGTCGCGAAAACCACTTTTTTGGACTCAAGGGACCTAAAAACGTGTAGGCCTATATCCGTCAAAATCTCGACATCGAATTTTTGACATGAATCCAATACTTTCTTTCTCTATACCTATATTAACAGATATACAACCCTGTATATATCTAGAGGTAAGAAATAGTAAAAATTAAAAGTGCATTATTAATTAAATTATTAGCAGTCAATCAGTGGAGAGGAGTCCAGCTAAAAAAAAGTTTACCCTTTTTGGTTGAACTCCATTTTAATTTCAAAATACACTAGAAAAATGTTTTTTTTTTTTTTTTTTTTTTTTCCAATTTACCAATGATTTTTTTCTCTTATATACAGTACATAGCTATATATCTATAAGAAGAGAGAAAGTGCTGCATTCATGTAAAAAAATTTTTTTAGAAATATAGTAGCCTATCTGATCACAAATTTCAGTAATAAATTGAATAGATTTTTGTGAATCCTCTTAATGTCACTTGTTCTATTAGACTGAATTGAGTGGATCACCTTGGCTATGAAACCTTGTTTATAGCCAGGAGCCCTTTTAGAAAATAGGGCGTATGTCGGCAAGCTAGCAAAGGTTTGCGCCCACCACATGACGTTCTATGACGAACGACCATGAAGTCAAAAACCTCCCCCTCTGCTATATTCACATTCCTTTTCAGAAAAATTTTATCTTGCCTTTGGATTTAATATAGGCCTAGTCCTATTTATTTAGTTGGAAAATACAACGCCAACTGCATAGTTAATAGTGCTATTAAAATTTTTTTTATAATCTTTTTTTAAGGTGTTAAAAAATTATAAATTTATTGTTATTAAAATATTCCAAAGGCGATCAGTCCAAAAATAAAACAACCCTCAATGATCCATTTTTAATAACCCCTTAATGAGGTTGTCTATTTTTATTATGATTCTATTTCATTCGAATTATAATAATTATAAACACTAATTTTTCTGATTATACTAGTTTTATATTCGTCCGATCGAAGAATCAAAGAGATGTGCGCCCTTATTATATCATTCTAAATCCCTTCAAATCATTTTTCTCAATGACAGGTCCTTAATTTAAGGGTTGATACGAAAAGGTGTAATAATTCATTGTTATAATCCAATCCAATTTACATAATACAATGTGTCTTAACGAGATGATAATTTTCATGATTTACACATACGTTCATTGGCTTCCCAATCATTTTTTTAAAAATAAAAGTTCGATCAGGCATCCGAGGGCGTCCGACGCATACGGATTAAAAAAAGAGTATAGCTTTTCGTTACTGCGCTTGATCTTTTCGCTAAGCATGCGCTGGACGCCCTCGGACGCTTGAACAAACAAACCTTTAGAAGAAATGGGCTACTTTTCTAGGTTTTTCGAGAAAAAAAATTGATTTTGGAGTTAATTACACGGGATTTTTTTGTTTATTCTATTAGAGATTTTCTTTCTGCACAAATTGACATCACATTTAGCCTGATCTGATTAGCCGTTCGGAATCTACAGTGATTTAAACTTTCAAATTAGAATTTACCGCAGCGCGGTAAAATGGAATGATAGGAAAAAAATAAATGGTGAAATCTTTAGCTGAAACTCATTCTTTCTAACCGTATTTTCCCCATAATTATACCTCCTAAGACAGAGTAGTTATTCAAGCCGATAAACTTTTCCTTGCATGCCTCCCTACCCGGCCATTATACACACATGATAGTATAAGACGTTGTCACGTCAAAAAGTTGAAGTCGTCCAGTGAGAATCGATTCTAATAGACTTGAAAGAGTTTCAACTCGATTCTAAAAAGTCGATTATTTTCAGTAAAAGATCGATTCTTGTCAGAGTCGACTTATTCAACTGTGCTATTTTCATATATATCGTCATACAGTTTCTTTCTTATCTAATTAATTCATCAAAAAAAAAAAAATCCCTCTTAAATTTTTATAATCAATCGATTAATTTATTAAAATGTTCATAGATAAGATGGGACTTTTTGATGACCTTGATTTTTATGCAAATTTGGGTTCTTCTTACCTGATTCGTTTGTTTCTTCTCTTTTCTAGCTCATGTTAATCAAGAAGGGTCGTCGAGACATGAACCTGGTGCCACGTGGCACCCATTTAGCGATGATATATGATGGGGCTTATACTCTCGCTTTCAACGGCACTCGAATGGAACCGAGTGGGTTCATTATCCCGGAGGCCTTGGGGCATTTGCCCCACGCCCCACGAGGAAACACCTTGCCCTAGTCTCGGACGGTCAAGGTAAGAAGCCCACCAAAAAAACAAAACTACTTTAGCTATTTAATTGTAATGTATTATGATCACTAGGGTGTCCCTTATTTTTCAAAGTATTTATTTTGGAACGCATAGGGCCTAGTTTTTTTCATTTGCCCCTAAAATACTCACAAATAAAATTTTAGCATATTTGGGGCACTGCAACCCGTGCCGACTAGCTCCGAAACATGGCCATACAAGCTGTGCGGATAGAGTTGCGCGCCCTCGCTCTATTTGTCAGTTGTATTCTGTTTGTTTGGTAATTCAGCAATTTTTTATTAAACATAAGGTAATATTTCCAAATGTTTCGGAGGCTTATTGACACTCCTTCTTCAGTGGATTTATAATATAGCGAAAAAGAGGGACATTCGTGAGAAGAGAGTGGTGAGTTAAAAAGAAACCCGACTAGAAATTGCTTTGGGAACGCCCAGAGTATACATCTGGACCTCATAGGGTCCCAAGGAGGCATGCCCAATAGGGAAATCCCTATAAGGGCCCAATTAGAACCCAATCGGGAAATCCCCAGGAAAAATAAAATAACTTATAGTCAGTTTCTCCCAATTGGGTTCTGTGTGGGACCTAAACGGGAAATCCCAATATAAAAATAAAAATTTCACGTCTAGAAATTACTTTGGAATCACCCAGCGTATACATCTGGACCTCATGGGGTCCCAAGGAGGCATGCCCAATAGGGAAATCCCTAGAAGGGCCCAATTAGAACCCAATCGGGAAATTCCCACGACAAATAAAATAACTTATAGTCAGTTTCTCCCAATTGGGTTCTGTGTGGGACCTAAATGGGAAATCCCAACATTAAAATAAAAACTTATACAAAATATTTGCTGTAGTATCTTATTTGGAATAAATAAAATCCAGTGTTCGCGCATGCGTAGATGATGAGAATTGGAGTCGCGAGGCTCAATAGATGTCATTTGTTACATATAACGCATCACTTAATATTTAAAAATTAGAAATTAGGTTTGTTCGTTTCGCTTGTCATTGCAGTATAATTTACACATTTTGCCCTTCTTTGTTCGTTTCAAGCTTGGACTTTTCTGCATATTTTTCTACCCAGAACCCAATTGCGCGAAAGTGATTATAAGTTATTTTATTTTTCCTGAGAATTTCCCGATTGGGTTATAATTGGGCCCTTATAGGAATTCCCTATTCGGCATGCCTCCGACCCAATGGTGCAGCGATCACAGCGCCAAAGCTTTAGTAGATGACCACCTTTCAAACTGTCGCCATTTTCTCTCAATCTCCTTGGAAACATAATCAATATCGAAAAAAAAAGCTTGTGATCGTTTGCTGCTATTTTAATTTTAATTTTTTTTTTTATTTATGTAATCTTTTAATCTATTTAATTCTTTCAATTATATTCATTAGAAATTTTAGACGTAAGAACGCATTGGCCTGAAGAAGCCTCTTTAATTTTGATAAATGAATACAAGGAACATCATATCAACTTTATTTATTAAATGTCCTTTTGAAAGGTAAATAGATAAATTAAAAAAAGCTTATAAATTTATAAAATTAATTTATTTATTTTTCACATTTCCAGAGAACTAAAAGAAATTTTTTGCGAAAGGAAAAATATTTTCCCACATGTGATAGCTGATGGTAATACTATAGATATATAGCCAAGGTAAAAAAAATTAATGTGATTTATTTTAGAGATATAAACTTATTTTTACATCCATATCTTTTTAAACAATTTTAGTAACGAATCTCAAGAAATATTGAAATCGACACAAAGAGAAAATGGAATTTTTAAAAAAATTTTAAAGATATGTAATCTTATTCTCAAATTAAAGAAAATTGATATCAAAACAAATATTATTTGATTTATATAATTATTTGATTTTCCTTTTATTAAGAATTTAATTGAAGCGAAATAGAAATTAATTCACTTTCTTCATCTTGAATTTCCTAATCATCATATGCTAAATCATTTTCAGGCAATGTATTTATTTATTTTTATTTATTTAAGGATCAACTTTATAAAAATGACAACTGAAGGACGGGCCACTTATGGATTTCCCTATGAGGCTAGGGGTTGGGATGCCTCTTTGGGACCTCTTTGGGACTTCCTCATCGGGGCACAAGTGGGATTGCCCAATTAGGGCCAGATTGGCCTTTGCGTGACATCCCTGAGGGATCTTTATGGGGCCACATAGGGATTTCCCTGTGAGGCTAGGGGATGGGGTGCCTCTTTGGGACCTCTTTGGGACTTCCTCATCGGGGCCCAAGTGGGATTGCCCAATTAGGGCCAGATTGGCTTTTGCGTGACATCCCTGAGGGATCTTTATGGGGCCACATAGGGATTTCCCTATGAGGCTAGGGGATGGAGTGCCTCTTTGGGACCTCTTTGGGACTTCCTCATCGGGGCCCAAGTGGGATTGCCCAATTAGGGCCAGATTGGCCTTTGCGTGACATCCCTGAGGGATCTTTATGGGGCCACATAGGGATTTCCCTATGAGGCTAGGGGATGGGGTGCCTCTTTGGGACCTCTTTGGGACTTCCTCATCGGGGCCCAAGTGGGATTGCCCAATTAGGGCCAGATTGGTTTTTGCGTGACATCCCAATGTACGTCCCTAATGGGCAACCCAATGAGGCCCCAATAGGTCTCACATTAAAATTTCTAGTCGGGAAGTTTCAAAAATAATTTTTTATATGCCTCATGATGTCTTGCTGTCGTCGCCGAAATATCGCTTTTAATGAAATATAGAAAAAAACTAGCGACGGTAGGGTTCCCTTCAGCAAACCAACCTCCGCTAGGCCCTGACGGGCGGCGTCTCGGGATATGACTAATAGGGTGGAGCGAAATTTTTTTTTTTCGAATTTCAAAACGGGCTACCCTGGAAAAGTTGTTCCATAATGTGACTATTTACCCCCTATTTTTATTTCTTAATACGAGCATATCTTGAGGTGCCCCAAGAGAGTCAAAGTTTAAAAAAAAAAATAATTATGGTCTTCCACTATTAAATATAAATATTAGTGCCAAAATACTTAATTAGTGTTGATTTATAATTAATAAATAACTTGGAACCAATAACCGAGTGTTTTATTTTCATATTTTAATTTTCAAAATATTTCAACTAGAGCCTACGGTAGAAACTTTATCCATAATACAGGTTTAGGATCCAAATTTCAAAAAACCCTGAAAACCTTTTCGAGATATTTATTTAAAGAAACTTTTAGCGAAGAGAGCTAATTGATATCTCATATCGTTTAAACGTAATTAAAGAAAGTCTAAAATTTAATTAAAAAATGCATTTTTTTCAAAGTGGAGATTTTGGGCCCTTAAGGTCCGAATTTCAAAAAACTCCTAAAGGGCTTTTGAGGTGTTCTTTTAAGGAAGAATATACCGAAGGAATTAATTTGATATCTCATATCGTTTAAACGTAATTAAAAAAAGTCAAAAATTTAATTAAAAAATGCATTTTTTTCCAAAGAGGCGATTTTGGGCCCTTAAGGTCCGAATTTCAAAAAACCCCTAAAGGGCTTTTGAGGTGTTCTTTTAAGGAAGAATATACCGAAGGAATTAATTTGATATCTCATATCGTTTAAACGTAATTAAAAAAAAGTCAAAAATTTAATTAAAAAATGCATTTTTTTCCAAAGTGGCGATTTTGGGCCCTTAAGGTCCGAATTTCAAAAAACCCCTAAAGGGCTTTTGAGGTGTTCTTTTAAGGAAGAATATACCGAAGGAATTAATTTGATATCTCATATCGTTTAAACGTAATTAAAAAAAAGTCAAAAATTTAATTAAAAAATGCATTTTTTTCCAAAGAGGCGATTTTGGGCCCTTAAGGTCCGAATTTCAAAAAACCCCTAAAGGGCTTTTGAGGTGTTCATTTAAGGAAGAATATACCGAAGGAATTAATTTGATATCTCATCTCATTTAAACGTAATTAAAAAAAGTCAAAAATTTAATTAAAAAATGCATTTTTTTCTAAAATGGTGATTTTAGGCCCTTAAGGTCTGAATTTCAAAAAACCCCTAAAGGGCTTTTGATGTGTTCATTTAAGGAAGAATATACCGAAGGAATTAATTTGATATCTCATCTCGTTTAAACGTAATTAAAGAAAGTCAAAAAATCAATTAAAAAAATGCATTTTTTTCTAAAATGGTGATTTTAGGCCCTTAAGGTCCGAATTTCAAAAAACCCCTCAAGGGCTTTTGAGGTGTTCATTTAAGGAAGAATTTGTTTTTACTTAATTGTCTACCTAATACTTACTTAATTGCGATAATCTAGGTATATATCAAGAGATACTCAAAAACGACTATTTTCAAAAACTTTGCGGGCAGGTCGGCACGGGTTAACGTCAACGTAGGTGAATAAAATTTCATATATAAGTAAGGCTTAGTAGCTTGAAAAAAAATTAGAGGGTATGCGTTCCGGTATTTAAAAAAAAAATTTTTTTGCCCATATAAGGGACACCCTAATGATCACTATAACTTATTTCTTATAAATTCAAACTTCTTATTTCTAAAACAGCTATACCCACCCACTGTCCCGAGTTCTATTCATGAATTTAAAATCAGTAGACCATTTATTGATAATTTAAATCAACAATTTTCTCCATTCTTTTTATTTAATGTTTTAATGTGTATATTTATATTTTATATAGGCTTATAATAATTGTATAATGGCGAAAGAGTAGTTTATTAATTGAAGATATTGTTATAGCTGTAGCAGCAACATTGCTGCTATATTGCAGCGGCAAATTTCAAGCTAACCTTACAGGGAATATTGCAGCAACATTACGGCAATATTCCTATGTAACTTTTAATATTGCGGCAATTTTGCTCTTTAAGCTGTAATATTGCCACAATGTTGTTGCAATATTGTCACTATTGTGCAAGATTGCTGGAATATTCCAAGCTGTCTGGGACCACTCAGTGCATATATATTGGCACTTGCTTTAAACTTCTTAACTTCATTGGGCTCGCACTTCGTTTCGCTTCCCAAACATCACACACACACACACACACACACTAATGCCTAATGTCAACATCACACAGACACAAGGTCTGTAGTTTTGGATGTCTATCTCAAAGGCGTTATAAAGTTTTATGATAGTGTCAATATATCGCCTGCTGAGAATCATAGTGGCATAGGACGAAAATTCAATTTTTGAGTTAAGCCCACAAAACATTGTTAAAATGTCTTCTCTTTTGAGTGCCAAAGTGGCGAAAATATATTTCCATTCTTTGCTAGTGATTCTGGCCTATTCATCTGTTGATTCTCTCTTTTGATATATACTCTGAATGGTACAGTTGGTACCGGCTCTAGGATTTTGGCGCCCCGATGCAGAACAGTAATTGACGTCTTACAACTTTAAAATATTGCAATTGTTCGCCTTCGGCGGAAAATTTCCCCCCTCTTATGAAAATCATTTTACCTTTTTTATAGGAACACGAAATTTTCACGGAACAAAATTGTTCCGCGTAGAGCCGGCCAGTGCTCATTCACATACGACCTATTCCTTGGATGTGCCCTATCTTAAATGCCGGGAAACTCAGGAATATCTCTTGGGTCGAATTCGTGCTTTAATATGTCTGGACCAAATTAAACTTTCTAGCAAACGCCAACTGAAATTATCTCTCAATAAAACTCATATCAAATAAATCAGGAGGTTCTTTGCACGATGTGCATTCTAAACTAGAGTTTCAAGTCTAATCTCAACAGGCATCTTCTCAGTTCCCGCAATTGAGCTCCCCTTTTAAGCTTCTTCCTAGCTGCATGTGACCACTGGTCATTATAGGTCTTCGGACTTTATGCACCCATTCCAAAAAAAAAAAAAAAAACAGGACTGAGTCTCTGTTCCACATTATTGTGGAATGTCCCCTGTAGTCTTCCTTTAGAAGCCACTACATGGGCTTTATTGGAGGTGTGGGATCGGTCAAAAAATGTATTCGTGAACAAAATGATACAGTGTTCATTCTTCATTTGATGTTTAATAAGTTGCAATTTAGAATAAACATTTTTGGGAGGTTAGGAGTGCGGTAGGGAACTTGTTGAAGGGATAAATATTTTATGATAGGTTAAACAAAAGGTTGAATAAAAATAAAATTCCATATTTTTATTATTATATTATTTATAGAAACATTTATTTAATTTTACAACAATCATTTTTTGGTCTTGGACATTGGACCACACTGGAATGCCGTATACATGTTTATTCAAATATCATATAAACAATAAATCACTTTGTTTTCATTTTAATTCCTCCTTGGATTTTTTTTTAATAAAAAAATATGAATACAGACAAAACTCGTGAGATATTAAGGCTGAATATTATTAATGTACGTATAATCTCTTATCAAATCTAATTTTGCAAAAAAAATTTTTAACGTAAGCTGTCAAAAAGATTTTTTTTTAATATCTGACTAGCAAAAATTTTTTGAAAAGAGAAAATATTTTTTTTATCCAATATTTCATATAGGCACTTAAATAAGCTTTAAGCTATTTTGAGCGATTTTTTAAAAATTGTTATGTATCAGTCCATTATAAAACAATCACAAGAATGCACCCCCTCTGACGTAAGCAGATTTTTCTTTCTTTTCTACACTTGCCTGATCCCTATAAGACTGAGTCTGATATATAATGATTTTTTATTGACAATTTGATTAATAATAAAATCAATTCTATTTACAATTGCATAGTTAATTTAATAAAAAAATTTTTTTATGAAATCGATAATTTCTTTTCTCTTTTTGACAACTTATTTTTTTTTATTTTATTTATAAATTGGCTCAATGTTATCCAGCCTTGAGATAAAACAATTAGATACAAATTCTTTGGTTTGCTAGCTGTGATGATTTTATTGAGATTGGAATTAACGATCGGTGGCACACAGCAACACACACAAAAACGGTGGCTCGGAATTTTATAAAAATTTCTTAATTGAATAAACGAAAGTGATTTTATTTTTTTCTCCATCCTTTAAAAATAAAAATCCAACATCAACAAACTGGACGGCTATTTGAATAGATAATTTAATTCAAAATGCAAAAAAAGCTATAATTTGTTTATAAAATGTTATATTAATAAAGCAATAAATGGGTTTTGAAGGCAGCCATTATTATTATGATGAAAATGTGTTTGACAGTATGCTGCCTTACCGATAAATCCAGTTTGCTAACAACTCTTTTCAAATATGTTGTACAAATTACATAACTAATCGTGTGCTTCTATTTCTTTACAGTGCAGTGAGCGAATTTTATTTTATTTTTTTATACATTTTGAATATATAATTATTTACAAAAAATTTTTTGATGATTCGGACTTGTAAAAAAATACTATATATTTTTTTTCATCCTTTTTAGATGAATGACATTTATATTTTACGAGACTAGATTTCGACATCAAACATCATTCAGATGTTATTATTTATTTTTTTTTTAAATGGCCATTTACCCAAAATATGTAGAATATATATATTTATATATATATAACAAACAACATTGAGCGAAGCTTAATTAAATAGAATCAAGTTCTTTCAATTAATTTTAATGATATGTGTGACACAAGTCCTTTTTAATTGGACAAAGAAAAACATCTTGATATTTACACAAAAAGCTACAACTGATCACCGGATTGGTCCCATTAAGTGTTAAGTATCGTCGATGAACTAAAGTTCTTTCTCACACACATTCGCTTTGGTTTCATTTAGACTATAGAGACTGGACGGATTGGTTTTTATATATAATAATATATATATTCAGTTTGACTGAAGATTCGAACACAATAGTGTTTGTCTTTTGTCGAGTATATGGCGCAGAAAATAAATTTATTATTTAAAGATAACCAAATTAAAATAAAATGAGAATAATCTATTTTAGATAAGAGTAACAAAAAAAAAAAAAAGGAAATGAACACAATAAATTATAAAATAAATAATTAAAATATATTAATTACAATATAAATAAGAACAATTATTTATTTATATTTTTTCATCACAAAGTATTAGCTATTATTTAGAAGAATAGGCCTATTTAAAAAAAAAATTCATTTGTCAAGTATTAAATAATAATTCGAATTCATTATCCTTGAAATTTTTTATTCCTAATTTGATTTGATTTTTACGAATTGAAAATTTCATATTTTTTAAATATTTTATTACCCTAATCTTATTAAGGAGGCAAAATCAATTTCATTAAAACATACAAAGAATTTTACATATTCAGCTAAGTGTAATTGTTGTAATCTGTGACTCTTTTGGAACATGTCAGCCAAATGATTTAATTTCCACTTTAGTAAAATACAGTCTATAAATTGAATGGCCCAAAACTTAATTAATATAATATTGAAGATATATTTATAGCTGTATTATTCTTTATTTTATTTTATCTTATTTTATTTTAAATATAGGCCCAATTTTTAGTTTTTATTAGTTTATATAATTACTAAGAATAAGTGTCAAAAACAATAAATTTTAAAAGAAAATAATCTTGAAATAATTCTGAAATAAAATTGTTATTAACTTGGAATATTAGGCAGCCAGGGAATAAATATGAGTACAGTTTCATGAATATGAACATCAATCCGGGTGGTAAAAGTCATTTTTTTACGCTAATTTGCAAAAAAATTTTTTATAACAAATAATTTTTTTCTTGTATAGGCCATTCTTTTTACTAGCTTAAGAAATAGCGTTTTAATAAACTATCTAGAAAAAAAAATTTCATTTAAAATTTCTGCGTCATATACATGAGCCTAAACCGATAGGTGATAATATTCACATGCCTAAGGGTTGTTATTATTTGCCAAGGTTTCCATTGGCTCCGTTTTACTGTTGCTGCTACTTGTGACGTGAGGTTGTTGAGATGCCGTATGTTGTCCTTCACGATGTCTTCGTAGATCAACTTTTCGTTGGAACGCTTTATCACACAAACCACATGAGAATGGCTTATAGCCTGTGTGTTTGCGCATATGTGTGATCAAGTTTGATGATTGGCTGAATGCTTTACCACACACCACACACTTGTGCGGTTTCTCACCTGCAAAAAATAAAATAATACACAATTAAAAAATGTTCAAAGTACGTTGTATATTTACTAATACAATATACTGTAAATGATCAACTAAATGATTTTTTAATTCGCTAGTAGTCATTCATATATTCAATATTGTATATTTATTAAATTTTCTCAAACAGATGATCTTTATTATTACGAGTAAGTGAATTCGAATTATTAAAATGTATAATATAAAAAAATATTATTTATTCAAATATATCCTTAAAGTATTCGTGGTTTTTAGGAGCTGAAATTGACCAATTTCGTCTGTAACTAGTTATGCGTTTTCGGAATAGTTATTTACTAATTATTTACTAAATTATTATTCATCTATCTATTATCAATGGCGCTTTTTTGGAGGGGGGAGTGGAGAAAAAGCTCCCCCCTCCCCAAGAAAATATTGAAATGACGCCACTGTCTGTTATCTGACTGGTACTATGCTGTGTAATCTCACGGTGAGGGGTCGACACAGCTAAAAATATAAAACTACTATTTTAAAAAAATTCGATTTCTCCAAAAATTTTATTATAGATGTAGATTAAAAATCTTAAAAACCCCTATTCATTTTAATATCAAAATATATTATTATTATTATTATTATATATGCTTTTTAAATAAAAAAAAAAAAAGTAGAGATACCCCATTATTATTTGTATTTCACTTCTCTTTTTAATGTTATTTTAAAAAGTATACAAGCTAAATACATTATCTTTTAAAACAACATGAATATAAAATTCACTTTACTTGACCCCAAAGAATTCTAAAATTAATGGAAAAAATCTGTATATGATTTAATATATCTCTGATCTGTTTGTTTTTTTTTTTTTTTTTTTTTTTATAATAAAAGAATAAATTGAAAATAGCATTTCTATATCTTGCTGCTATAAAACGAAATTTCTTTCTAATCAATATTAAATTATTCCAAATTTGATTAGATTTAGATAAATAATGCTAAAAAAAAGATGAGGTCAAGCCCCTTCCTAAATGAGCAATTTTACACCATTGGCAGGGATTTCATGCGAAAAATTAGTGAAATTTTACGTTAATATTATAATAATTATTATTTTAATTAAGAAATATATATTATCTGATATAGATATAAAATATTCACGCTGTACAAATTTATTATATCTTATTAATTAATTATAATAATGAAGTGTTATTTCCCACCGCTTGTTTTAAATATAGTGCCTCATTTATTTAATTCATATGTATGTATATATCTTCGTAATTACTACTATTATATGACTATAAATAAATCTTAATTTCTACCAACTTAATTATTGTTTGTAATATAATAGTCTGTCTTATTCATTTAATATAATGAGAAAATATCGAACATGTCAGATTTATTTCCTCATAGACAACGCGTAAATATAATAACGTATTTCCGCTGATACTAGTGATTTAATTAATTATATCTAGACTCTTGAAAGATATTGTACGCTAGGTTGCAGGCACTTGTTGCCTTGGGATCATTCGCTACTTCCAATATTAATAATCTACCTATACAGGCATAATACACAAACACAATATGAAGAGTCACACACGCGAGAAATTTATTATTAGCTTTCATTATGTTTAATTAACTTGTTGGACTTGAATTAGATATACATTTATATAATTAAAATAATTAGCACATAATAAATCAAAAATGCCTACCCGCCTGATACCACCACCATTCTAAAATATTATAATAATATTTATTGCTTTTTTTACTTTTATTAATTAAGCTTAAATAAATAATAAGCTGCTATTAATTTTCATAAAAAATTCCATCCAAATGTAAACAGTCGATTAAAATATAAATAATAATACTGGTTCCAATTTAGTTGGGGAAAAATAAAATTGATAGCTGATATTTTTTATTATATATATATATAGTGTCACTTTTTTGAAGCTCCCCTATATAGGAGATCATAAATAATTTCTGTAAATGCACATATATAATGTATCCAAATTATATGATACTTAGGGAACTTAAAAATGTGTTAAAACGCCCTATGATTCCATAAACATAAATTATTAATTAAAAATATTAGAAGGGAGAATGATTTAAATATTTTCATAATTAATGAATAATATTTTATAAAATATCTATTATACTGAATAATTAAAACAGTCATATTGCGCTATAAGCTGGAACGCCCCAACCAAAGGGTATTTAAGAAAAAAAAAAAATATAAATTCTCTCTAATTTATAAATATTTAATTAATATAATGGGAAATTATTTTACCTTTCAACTATTCATATAATCAATTAACAAATCAATGAATTTTTACATAAGTAGAGGTGGTAGTATTGAAACAAAATGCCAAAAAATAATCCAGAGGTAAAATGTCACGTTTAGGTTTAGTCTAATTACATAAAGGCACTCATATGCTTAAGTTAATCTGACCATAGATATGTGGAAAACTATAACTACAAAAAATTTTTTAAGGGCATGTAGATGTAGTCTCTAAATTTGTATCTCAAATAATTTAGGCATTTTAAGTAATTTTTCATTACTCTTCTGAAATTTATTCTATTGATATAATTTTAGTTCAATTTGAAAAATATTTTTATTATTTATTGCTGTTTTTAATAGTGAATACTATAGTACCTATTGCAAAAATTTTTAAAAAATTAAAAATTTTTTCTTTAATCAAAACCAAGATTGATTATTATTTTTTTATTCTAGTATATTTATATATAATATGTCTTTGGTAATAAATTCAAGTTGAGTTGTTTGTCTCACTCGAGGTATCCATTATAGGATAAAACAAGTGGAATGATAGCTTATAAAATTTGATATGAGGGCGCCCGATTTCCATATAAAGCTCTTGTGTCTTCTAAATTACGATAATTGATAAAGGGCTGGCGGGCATTCGGCCTCTCAACTATTACTTAGGGAGAGACAAATGCGGATTCCTAGGTGATAGGTAATTGTAGGATACCTGTCCACTTTTACACGCCCTTAATATAAAAAATATATAGATATACTGAATGAGCTACTTGTGTCGGCACTCTAGGGATTTATGTTAAATAGGTCAGGTATCTCACCTGTTACGTGGAAAGATATAAAAAATTATTATTAATAGAATTCAAAATTCCGCCCTGATTTATTAAATATCACGCCAAGGTGAGAGAAGATTAATTTTAATATTATGACGGGTCAAAATAAAAATAATGACTCCTACTAGGAGAATTTAAATTTGAAATTTGGAAGAAAATTAATCATTCAGTCAATGAAATACAAAAAAAATTTGCTCTTATTATAAAAAAAAGTAAAAATAAATCACAATTATTTCAAGCATTTCTTATTTGGGGTACAAATCAAGACCCTTGTAAATATTCTTGATGAAAAAATTAAAAATTCGTTATTATTTTAATTATTCCCATAACCATAAAATTTAATTTGAAGCGTATTTCAAAAAAAAAAAAAAAAAAATTTGTCCCTCCACCGGAGCCCATCTTTGATTTAAGTCAGTGATTCTCAATCTTTTTTTTTTGTCGCGGCACACTTTTAACGATTTCAAAATTTGGCGGCACACAAAGATAAGTTTAAAAGTTGTTTGCTTACCTGTAATACACTGTGTAAAATAGTTTATGATAAATTTTGAATGTAAAATTAAATAATATGCACTACAAAAACAACAGTACGTTAATTAAGGGATTAATACATATAGTTAATAATACATATAATATATAGTCTATATTTCTAAAATTTGGCGGCACATTTAAAAATTTGGCTGCACACCAATGTGCACAGTGGTTGAGAATCACTGATTTAAGTTCTAATATTCTTTATTATGTAATTAAAGTTACTTCTGAATTCTTGTTCAGAATCGCACCCCTTTGATTATTTAAAGTAGGCCTATAATATTTTCAGATAACTAATCTTTATTGTAATAATAGCGACCTAAGGAGGAATACAATTTTTCAAGAAATTTATTTAACTTGCTCAGCAATGCGTTAAAAAGTAAAAAAAAATTTCATACTTAATAATACAGTATATTGTATTATTTAACTACTCTACTAAAGGTCTAAATAAAATTGCGGTCAGTCATATTTTGATCAAGTGTTGTAGGTTAATTAATTAATCAAGTACCCAAGGATCTAAAAGCATCCAATAATGTAGTACATAATAAGAAAAACAATTTTTTTCTTTCTCATTATTGACCAAATAAGATAAAAAAATATATTTTTTTACTATTTTGTTGGATAGCCTTTGATTTTTTTTTTTTTAAATTTTGATTAAGTGTATTTTCAATGACATAATGAAATTATCAGTTGCGCTATTAATTTTATCAGTAAAATTCAATACATTTGCTCTTTTTTTATGACTTAAAAAAGATAAAAACAAAATTATCTACCTTTTTTTTTTTTTTTTTTGAAATTAAAGTTGGTTTGAAGATAATTTTCATAAAGTAATAATGAAAGCTTTCACTGACTATAAATTAAAATTTTTATTATAATATGCAAACTGGAAAATGTTCTTTCGGAATTTTTTTTTATTAAACAATCCCCCATCTTTCTTCCTAAGAGCAATATTAGATTTTAATTATCTAGCTCTATTTATTCAAAAATTTATTGTTTTTTTTTTTTTTTTTTTTATCAAAGCCCCTCTTCTTTAAATAAATTATCCTAATCAATCGTTTTTTGTTTCATTTCTTTTTCTATTAGTTATTCAAAACAGATTTTAAATTAATACCCGTATTTAAGAAAGTGGGATGTTTTCTCAATTTCGATTCGATAGGACATATAATTAAATGGTGAGATCATATGCGGGTACTTCTTATTTAAATAGATCCAAAAAAGTCGATTATTATTTTAATTAAATTGCATCAACAAAAAAAAGAAAAAAAAAATTATTAAAAAAAAGTAGAAAAAAAAATTGCAGTAGTGCATTATCTCTTTTATGTTGAATTTTAATTGACTGTAATTAAAAGTTATTAACCGTGTTTAATTTCGATCGTTTATCTCTATTTTTTTTTTTAAATGCACGTTTTTTTTAGGGGTGAAAAATTTTAATATTAATTTTCTAAATACAAAAGATAATGAAATAATTATAGCATATGAGTGAACTCAGTAAAAGATATAATTGAAGGACAAAATCTCTACCACTAATTATTCTTTTTAAGTTTATAATAATTAGGGATTTTAAGACTGATTTAAAACTCTATAAAATAATAATATTTTCTTTTAAAAGAAATTAAAGAAATATTTATTTTCCATGGGTGTCTGTCGTTTATATCAGTGTTTCTTAAAATTTTTGGAACCCCCCGTTGGTTAAAAAACAAATTTTGCTTCATATATAAATATATTCTATTATTAAAAATAATTTGATATATTATTATTATAAGATTTTAGAATAATTATATAGACAGACACTCGGAAAATAATTATTTTTGAGTACATATAATTTTTTTATAAATTTATTTTAAAAAGAAACATTATTAGTTTAAAACGTTTTAACCTCAGTCTTATCATCTCTAATTAATATAACCCAAATAATTCACCTTCGGCACTAATTGGACTACGGATGGGAAAATATATTTTGTTACCATGGGAGTTAAGTGGTCTTCAAACAATTTTAAGAGCAAAATGAGAATATACATTTTAAAGAGCATCTACAAAATAATTGATTTTTGAATTTTAATTAAAATCGTTAGAGCGAACTTTGAGAAAATCGAAAAAAAAAAAAAAAAAAACTGAAAAAGTACATCAGTAAAGTCTTTGGCCGATTTTGTTAATGTCACGTCCCATGGGGGTACCTAACTTAAATATAAATTTCAATCTCCTAGCTCTTTTCGTTCTTGAGATATTTTGTTCACAGACACACAGACAGACCATATTGCGAATACAACTTTTTTGGATTCAGGGGACCTCAAAACGTGAAGATCCATCAAAATTCCGACATTGAATTTTTGACATGAATAAAATACTTTCTCTCTCTCTCTCTCTCTCTCTCTCTCTCTCTCTCTCTATATATATATATATATTATATATATTACATATATACATAGGTAAGAGAAAGTAAAACAATAATCTATTTATCAATTTCAATTCATAGGAAGATTTGCAGACACCCCATCAGAAAAATACTTTCTCTCTATAGGCCTAGCTAGATATTAACATATATAGAGGTAAGAGAAAGTAAAAAACCTTAAATTAAAAAGAAATTTAACCTAATGTTATTTATTTATCTATAATTAGATGAGAATTGAAATCTATAATTATTCTACGCAGCCCCCTTGCTGGAAGACCACTTTAAGTAGCAACGGTCTAATTTACTTGTGAAAGAATAAAATTTCCTTCCCTCTATTGAAAAGAGCAATTTTGATTTTTTTAATAAAAAAAAAACATTTGTTTACTGATTTGAAAATTGTGATTAACACACTTCAAAAATTGATTGCAATTTATGGTATATAATTAAATCACAATATATACAAAAGAAAATTGTCAAGCAATCGTTAAACGATTCTAAATATATAACAAATGGTTAAAGAAAATACATTGAAGTATCGATCGTGAATCGATGTTCTTTATTGACTCTAGGTATCTAATGGTGAAAATGGTCAGAAATAACTGAAAATCACTTCCTGTCTTGCTTTGATAAAAGATAAAAAAAAAAGTCCAGGTTTATTGATCCATATACTCACTCTATATAAGAGGAAATTTTAATAATTTCTCTCTCAAATATAAATTATTCGTATAGACCAGTGTTTTTCAAACTGTGGGTCGCGAAGTCTTACTTGGGGGCTTTTTTTTTTAAATTTCCAATGGGAAAAATATATATTTGTTTTTTTTTTTAATTTTTAGGACAAGCCAGGCCCCCCTGCCTCCCCCCTGGCTACGTCCATAAATGACACTAATTTTTTGGATATTCTTGTTTTCTTTTCATCCAAAACAAGACAACACTTTGCGAATGAAATTTCATTTTTAAGTATGCCGTCAGCAGCTAAATCTATAAGATTTTCTATTAAAGAAAAGTCTTGTAATTTACTTTTACTTTTTGTCTGCACTGGTATAGACTAAAATTTAATAAAAAAATTTCGCAAAAAAAACCTTCTCTTTTTGGAAAATAGTCCAGTCATTTTAGGTTTTATCTGCGGAAAAATTCCTAGTGAGCTGAATTTTTGTATACACCTTTATTACGGCGTTGTAATGAAGATGTGAAAAATCGACATTGATATCATGCCGGCTAAAAAAGTTATAAAGGTCAAAAGGTCACGAAAATCAGTTTTTCGCAAATATCTCGCAATCTATTGCTCAGAGGTCAATAAAGGTCATTATAAAAATTATTTGTCGTAAAATTGTCTACAAAAAATGTCTCTTGCATTTTTCTGTAAAATTAACCGTTTTCGGAGTAGAGCGCTGAGAAGGCGACCATATTATGACTAGGGCTCGAATTTCGCCCTATTTGCCTTTTTTTAATTTATGGCGAAAATTTAGGCCAATATGATATGTATACGTTTCATGAAATTCATGAAATTCTGAATAAAATAAGAGGCATTTGTTAGTGCCTATAATGCCTATTTTGGCCGATTCTGAGTATTGGTGCCTATTTCATCTATAAATGCCTTTTTTAGTGCCTATTTTAAGTTCAAATTTCAATTTTTTACGAGCTATACATAGCCTAAATTTAAAATTTTTTTGAATTATCAAGAAAATATTTCAAGGGGGGGGGGGGGTAAAGGGGGTAATTACCCCCCCCCCCGATATTTGGAAAAAATACTTTTTTTCGAAAAAAAATTTATTTTTCATGTAAAAAATTTTAAAAATTAGTAGGCCTACTTAAAAATTTGATTTGTATTTATATTCTAGCAAACAAGTACAGAATGCGCCTTTAAATTACCGAAATTAAAAAAAAATTGTGTGCTATGCAACCAGTCACACCAGATTACCAAAAATAAGACATCAATTTTTTAAATTTTTTTATATTATTTCTTAAATAATGCCTTTTAAGTGCCTATTTTTACAATAAATGCCTTTTTAAGAGCCTATTTTAATAATTTTTAGTGCTTAGTTGCCTGCCTATTTTAAAGATTTTCAGTGCCTATAAATCCGATCCCTAATTATGACGATGCACTAGTTTCCTCACCACCTTCGAGGTAGAATGCAGGGCGCGTTTTTTTTTTTTACATGGTTTCCCCCGTAGGCATAATCCATGATATGTAATAAGAGGTTTTTTTTATTTACGAGTGAATAATTTTTTATTTGAATACAGAAAAATACAGAAAAATTAACTCTAGTATATAATTTTTTTTTTATCATTCATTGTCGATATTTTCAGTTTCTGTGTCATTAACAATTGCTGGCAAAACGTCGAGTGGACTTATTCCTATATTTAAATCGACATCTTCATCATTTTCATCATTGGTTGACTCTGCGTTTAAGCATAACTGGCCACGGCAATGTCCACAAACTTTTGAACATCTTAATCCAATTTTTTTGCATCCACATTTGCCGTCGCAACCTTGTGTACAATTACAGAAGATTGTGTTTAGTAGATTATCGGGTGCTGGTGGTAATAAAGTTGTTATTGGCTGTAGTATAATATTTTTTAACTCCCAACCCCACTGTTTTGGATCAATTTCTCTTCCTAGCCAGGTTTGTATTTGATAATACACTCGATAAATATGCTGTTGAGCTGCTGAAGAAGTAGGTGGTAATAATGGAAATTTCACAGCTGTACTGTGCCTTGTTAGTTTAGCAAAGCTACAGTATCTGTAATTATCTATCGAAAGTTCAGATTTTGGAGCACCGTACATTGCTAGTAGAAAATGTGTTCCAGCATTGACAATGACATCTCTAGAGCAATTTTCTTGTTGGAATATTTCTGCAGAATTGTTTAAATCGGGTCTTTTTTCAAACATCTTCATGATTGTTCAATTTTCCTTTCCCAAAAAGTGTGAAGTTGTATCACATCCGGTCATGGCATGTAGAAACAGAATATTTTTCTTGCAATGTGGATATTTGTTGAGGCTATCAGTCGAGTAGTAAGACATTTTGCCCCCCTCTGCCCCCTCCTATAGGATGCCAGGGGGGGGGGCAATGTACCCTTGCCCCCCCCCCCAGTTCCGGCGCCTATGAGCAGTAGCACAGAAACATCTGCCAGTCGAGGTCGTTTGAGGCATTCACGGGCACGAAATGTCCTGTCTTTACTAGTATGTAAAAAAAAAAACGCGCCCTGCATTCTACCTTGAAGGAGGCGAGGAAACGAGTGCATCGTGATAATATAGTCGCCTTCTCAGCGCTCTACTTCAAAAACGGTTAATTTTACAGAAAAATGCAAGAGACATTTTTTGTAGACAATTTCACGATAAATAATTTATATAATGACCTTTATTGACCTCTGAGCAATAGATTGCGAGATATTTGCGAAAAACTGATTTTCGTGACCTTTTGACCTTTATAACTTTTTTAGCCGGCATGATATGAATGTCGATTTTTCACATCTTCATTACAACGCCGTAATAAAGGTGTATACAA
>JAKCPI010016088.1:0-16184 GCA_023213315.1 Euborellia annulipes
AAATTACTTCCTACTATTTCTCACCAATGATCCATAAAAAAAGGAAAAATGCTTGAGAATGTGAATTCAACTTCATCTACTTAGAGAAAATATTATAAAAATTTATTAACTTTTACTTTTCAAGTATTGTAAAAAGGCGCTGTGATTTTGTTCACATTCAAGAAGTTTGCCGAAAAGAGAATATTTTATTTATCGCGTGAGAAAAAAATAATTATTTAAGTAAAATTTTGCCCTTGGGCCATGACTCAGTGGTAGAGTTCCTCTCTCTTGTGCTAGGGGTCAGGGGTTTGCTTCCCCGTCTTCTGCGATAAAATTTTTTTCAATTGATTTGGCTACCAAACAAACGAATTAAATAAAGACTAAATGACCTCTGAAGCTGAAAAAGATCTAACACAAATAAAAAAAGTAAAATTTTGATCACTATTTAAAAAAATTTTATATTCTTCCCGAATTAAAATAAAAGATCACCGACCCCTATTTTAATTCATAATAATCACATTTGAGTTTCTAGTAATTAAATTGAACAGTAATTATATAATTAATATAAAATATGGTCTATTATTAAAAACTCCCATAATAATAATAATAATCTGGTGGCCCACGGGGCGTGGTGTAGAGGTTAGCGTGCTAACCTCATATACCAAACGTCGCGGGTTCGGACCCCAGGCAGTCCGATGATTTTATTTAAGCCATCTGGATACCAGATGGCTTAAATAAAAATGCCTGGACCCTAATATATATAAATTCATAAATAACGGTTATCGTAAATGTCTTATATGGCCTGAGCTGCCGAAAAGACAGTGTGAATGTGTGTGTGAGTGTGAGTGTGAATGAGAAAAAGTGTGAATGTTTTAAAAAAAAAAAAAAAATAATCTGGTGTGACTGGTCGCAACAGATTTTTTGTGTCGAGATATAGGTCCTATTTAGTTACCATGACAACCATTATCTCCTATCTTTCCTATGAAGTACACTAGTAAAGTGTGCTTCAAAGAATTTTGAGAGCACAATGAGAATATACATTTGAAAGACATCTAAAAAATAATTGATTTTTGTAAATATAAAATTTCAATCTCAATCAATACTTTCATGCTTAAAATTACACACAGACAGATCATGTCGCGAAAACTACCTTTTACTTTCTCTTAGCTGTATATACCTGGTATGTTAATATATAGAGAGAAAGTATTAGATTCATGTCAAAAGTTCGATGTTGAGATTTTGATGGATTTACACGTTTGGAGGTTCCCAGAATCCAAAAAAGTGCTTTTCGCGACATGATCTGTCTGTGTGTCTGTCTGGGTTCAATTTAAAGCATGAAAGAATTGAGCTACCAGATTGAAATTTTGTATTTCAATTAGGCACTCCCCTGAGGCGTAAAACTAAGATTTTAATCGAAATCGACCAAAAAGTACTAGTACTTTACTGATGTACTTTTTCAGTTTTTTTTTGGATTTTCCCAAAATTCGCTCTAACGATTTTGATTAAAATTAAAAAAAATCATTTATTTTTTTTTGATG
Organism: Euborellia annulipes; assembly: GCA_023213315.1. NCBI lineage: Eukaryota > Metazoa > Arthropoda > Insecta > Dermaptera > Anisolabididae > Euborellia > Euborellia annulipes. The sequence goes on from JAKCPI010016088.1 coordinate 1,518, forward strand.
CTCTTTAAAATGTATATTCTCATTTTGCTCTGAAAATTGTTTGAAGCACACTTTATTCTTGTACTTCATAGGAAAGATAGAAGAAATGATTGCCATGTTAACAAAATATAAGCCCACGGGGCTTGGAGTAGTTGGTAGCGTGCCTACCTTCTAAACCAAACGTCACGGGTTCGGACCCCAGGCAGTCCGATAATTTTATTTAAGGCATTTGGATACCAAATGGCTTAAATAGAAATGCCTGGCCCCCCAATAGATTTATTAAAAACATACGAGTATCGTTAAAAGTCTTAAATGGCCTAAGTTGCCGAAAAGACTGTGTGAATGTGTGTGTGAGTGTGAGTGTGAATGAGAAAAAAAGTGAGAATGTTTAAAAAAAAAAAAAAAAAAAAAATATAAATATTTTCCCATGTTTATAAATTTTATATCTTTAATTGCTCTCGGGCTTGGTGTAGTTGGTAACGCGCCTGCCTTGTATACCAAGGGTCGAGGGTTCGGAACCAGACCGATGATTTTATTTAAGCCATTTGAATACCAATTGGCTTGGACCCCAATACATATATATTCAAATAACAGTTATCGTAAAGTCTTAAATGGCCTAAGTTGCCGAAAAGACTGTGAGTGTAAATAGGAAAAAAAAGTGTGAGTGTTAAAAAAAATATCTTGAATTCTTATATCGGCGGAAACTAAATATATCTCGACACAAAAAATCTGGTATGACAATCACAGAACAGAACTTTCGATTTCCGAAGGTAAGAGAAAGATGTCACCAGTCACACCAGATTTTAAAATTTTCCTGATTGTCCAATCTACGTAGTCTCTGTAAAATGGAAAATTTTTTAACGATAATTTTTTTGGTGAATAGAAAGAATCTCTAGAAATGAGAACGACTCGAGTGCGAAAAGAAAGAAGCGAAAGTTGCGGCTGCTGCGCTCTAATTTTTTTCGAGAACGACGTCATAAAACGCAAAGCAAAGCAAAACGCAGGAAGGCCGCCAAGTGACCTTGTTAAGCGCATGGCCAGAACGACCGACCCTACGTTTAAGACTCCTCGATTAACCGTCTTTCGAATTCGAAATGAACAGAACAGAGGAGAGATCATTACTCTCTCTCTCTCTCTCTCTTTGGTTAAGGTAAAAAAAAACGATCGTTATCTCAGTAACAACAAGATGAAGTGAAGAGAAGAAGGAGGATGCGATGGACCGGTCTCGATTCCCACGAACCACCCCAAATCCGTTGGAAGAAGAGTCCTCGCCATCGGGGATAAAAGACAACGCGAGGGGAAGGGTTACAACCCTAGAACGCTTCATTAGGGCTCAATCAAACCGACACCTTCGAGTCGAGTTGGTCCACGACAACGAGTATGACAATGATAATACCAACCCCCACCCTTCCAGCTTCCACCTCTCTTTATTCTCTTAAATAACTCTTCTCAATTAGTATTCAAAGCTTTTATTAATCTCTTAATTAATTAACAAAAAAATCATGCATATTTATTATTACCATAATAATTGTTTAGTGGGTCATTGGGGATGATAATAAAAAAAATTTCAAGAAGAAAATCTTTTTTGTAATTATAGATTTAATACATTAAAATACTGGGCTACTAGGGTTTAATAGTCGGGCATGTTGAGTACAAATCGAAACATCCGTGGTTCAACTCCAGACGGTGCCTAATTTTGTTTTGAATATTTTGAAATATTAATTAAATATTTTAATGACGTTATATATTCCATTGAATTATAATTAATAATTAATAAATATTAATGTGTATTCATGTGAGCCAGCGAGGGGATATAGGGGAGGGCAAGAGGAAGCACTTGCTCTTCTTATATGAAAATCAGAAAAAATTTTATTTGCTGATCTAATAGAGAATGATCTTAAAATCCTTGATTATCTTAAAAATTTTAGAAAGAAAGAAATTTACATTTGTTTTACATTTTTTTAAATTGACACTTATTGGATGCTTGTTTTTTTTTGTTTTTTTTTGTTTTTTTGTTTTTTTTTTTTAATTTCGGGAGGAGTGGAAGAAGTCTTTCTTTTTTGATTATCACAAAAACTATTAAGTTTTTAAAGAAAAACATGAAAGAATATAAACTTTTAAAATAGTGTAATTTATAATAGTAAAAAAAAAGAATTTTGAAAAAACTTATGTATTACTTTTGGTTAACGTATTTTCGCTAAAAATTAATACAGATCTACAATTTTAGTGTAAGAAATAGATACCAAATTTCTTCGATCTGACTGATTAAATTTTAAAGATATCGAATTCACACACATACAGACATAATTGTAAAAATGGCTTTTTGAACTCTGAGGTCTAAAACGATGATAATCATCAAAATCTCTACATCGAATTTTTTTTACGTTTATAATACTTTCTCTACTAAAGTTACGAGAAACTAAAAATTATATAAATTTTATTTATATAGCATTATATAACATAAAGGATTAGGACTTATTATTTAATACTGATAGGCCTATACTTTTATTAAACCCTTTTCGACTACTCCGGCCATTTAGAGATTTTATTTAATTATTTTACCCGATGGCTACCGCCCTGACGTTCCACACGCTGATTGCTAGAGGTCACCAATCCCGATCTTTCCCCATGCTTGGCATTTGAATGTCTATCTGGCGCAATGGAAGTATAGGCAAAAAGGCCTTCCTATAACTAGATAATCTGGAAATCCCAGGTCACATGCAGGGGGTCAAAAACTTACTAGACCCATCAAAAAATGTATTTTGTCCTAAAATATATGAGTAAATAAAAAAATTTAATTATTTAAATTTAGAAATTACAGACATGTCCCGGTATCCAATGAATTAAACTATCGGAGATCGATTGTAGAAAATATTAAAAATTCCATTAACTTTAAAACGAGAATGCAGAGTATTTATTAAAATATCCTAATGAAGTCAGTGGCCGTGAAATTATGGAATAATGAAGGAAGCAGGAGCAGCCAAAAATAAAAGCCTTTCTTAACAAATAATTGGAAGTTTCGATCTTTCGTTTTTCAACATTGTTAGTTGTAGAGAGACTATACATTAATATAATAAATTGTATCATATGTAAATTGGACCTGAATTCTCATAAAATCAGCTAGAGACGTCCAATTTAATTTATATAATATACCAGGAGCGTATATAGAAATTTTTTTCGGGGGGGGGGCCCGAACTCGAAAATTTTTTTGCGGAAAATTTTTTTTTTTAAGAAACTATATTTTTTTCACACGAAATTTTTTGCGGACCATTTTTTCTATTGCGGAACCAAAGTTGTCCATCCTGCGGAAAAATTTGTTGCGCTGATGTCTGTATATCACTATATATGTATGTGTTTGGGAAATTTCGGGGGGGGCCCGGGCCCCCTCGGCCCCCCCCCATAAATACGCCCCTGTAATATACGTAGGCTTTATGTATTGTGTTTCTATAAGGGGGCAGTGGCGCATATAAGGGAGAAAGTAATAGTGATATACAGTAGTTCAGGATTCAAATTATCATTAATAAACTATCTCTGTATTATTCTGATGGTAAAATATTAATTTTTTTTCTGTCCAATAGAGGGGCTCGGACCCGTTAGTAACGTTACATAATTGTTTCGTTAATTTATCTTTTAAGCTAATTAAGAATTTTTTAATTTTAAACTGGTAACCGTTGGCTCTAGTTGGAACATTATGCTTTAATAGAAGAATTAAATTCAGGTATGATACACAAAGTTATTTGGTTCAATGATATATTTATTTAACATTAACTGTAGTAGACAGTATGTAATTCACTTCCGATGATGACACATATGGTGTTGAAATACGTATAAAGTGTTAATGTTAAATGAATATATCATTTAACCAAAAAACCTTGTGTATCATACTTGAATTTAATTCTCCTAATTAAGAAATTTTCTTTTTATTTTTTATTTTTGTATAAAAAAAAAAGCCTCTGAGTTTGGCGTAGTAGGTAGCGTGCCTACCTCCTATACCAAACGTCGCGGGTTCGGACCCAGGCAGTCCGATGATTTTATTTAAGCCATTTGGATATCAGATGGCTTAAATAGAAATGCCTGACCCCCAAATATATATACATTAATTACAACGGTTATCGTCTAAAAAATCTTAAATAGCCTGAGTTGCCGAAAAGACTGTGTGAATGTGTGTGTGAGTGTGAGTGTGAATGAGAAAAAAGTGTGAATGTTAAAAAAAAAAAAAAATATATATTGACTTATAAAAAAAATCTGGTGTGATCGTTACACAGTACACAAATTTCTTCCTTTGCCGTGGATAATAGAAAATTGTGTTCAATACTTGTTACGCCAAATTTTTTGTGCGGATATTTGCCGAAATTTAGTTTATGGCAGTAGATTAAAATTCAAATTGGCTCTAACGATTTTATTAATAATTAAAATTCACAAATAAATTATTTTTTAGATTTTTAACTTGTATATTCTCATTTTCTTTCAAAATTGTTTGAAGCACAATTTGCTCTTGTATTTATCAAAGTCAGGTTTCATCATTATCAAATTCTAACCCCTGAATGACCGCATTAGCCGAAAAGGGTTATAAAAAAATATTTTGTTATGTTTATAATTTCACATTCTGAATTCTCGCGGGTTTGGATCCCAGACAGTCAGAAGAATATTTATTTAAATCATTAGATACCAAATGATTTAAATTCTCTAATATTCCGAATTTATTTATTAGTATTATTACAAGTATCGTTTGAAGTTTAAATGGCCTAAGATGCCAAAAAGTTTTTTTTTTTTTATCATAAATTCTAATATATTGGAGAAAACTAAATACGTATATGCTACGGGACGCGGGTTCGGATCCCAGGCAGTCCGATGACTATTTATTAGAAAATCCAAAAATTTAAATCATTTGGATTCCAAATTGCCTGCCCCCCTAATATATCGTATTTAAATAATCTATATGGCTTAAGAAAATCTGGCGTGGCAAGAACAAAACACAAGTTTCAATAACCCAAAGGTAAGAGAATGTTGTTTTGTATGTGTCAGTAACACCAAATATTTTCGGTTGTTTTTTATCATATAGGCCTTCAGTAAAAATTCAGTCAGCTTATTTTTTTCATTATCAGAATGATGATGAAAATATCAATTAAGTTGCACTGTAATTTAAATAAACAATTTTTATTAATAAAAAAAAAAAAAATTGGCAATGTAACCTAGGTGTTCTTTGTCCCGCTGACAAAAGATGCCCCTCCTGCTGCACCTTCCATCCCCACTGACCCATTCACTTCACTCACTGGCTCTTGCTCTGCTGCCAGACACTTGTCATGCTGCCAGCCTGCTTCGCTTGCTTGCTTGCTTGTGCATATGCTAATCTCTCTCTCTTTCATCTTTTTATTATTCATGCATCACTATCTACTATCCTGCGAAATATATACATTTCTCCTAGGAAGGGTCCTTCTTTTTTTGTATTTTTTCTTTCAAAAGAGATTCTGTTTCTAAAAGAGGGAATGTGAATATAGCAAAGGTCTAGACGTTGGAAAAAATATTTTTATTATATTTTTACTTAAAAAAAAATATAGATTTTAGTGTGAAAATAATTAGGAAACAGATAGAAATTATTTCAATCTAATAAGGAAATATTTTGTGCGAAATTTTTTGAATTTTTACAGTTTCACATTATAAATTTCAAATCAATGATTCGGATTAAAATGATCTTTATTAGATATAAAGGATTAAAAATATAATAATAATAATTTATTTCCTCTTAACAGATACAAGGAAAAAATACATTATCATTGTATCTTCTGTAAAGAGCGGAAAAAGTCTTTCGACTTTTGTCAATTTTGAGACTTTTCCACATTTTCTTAGATATCTCCACTGATCTCACAAAAAGAAATGTTTTTTGAGATTTTCAAAAACGACTGTTGCTACTTTTTTGCCTATCAGAGACTTTTTTTTGAAAAAAGCGACTTTTATAACCGACTTCTGATGTTTTACATCTTTAATTCTAATATATCGGCGGAAACTACATATATCGACAAAAAAAATCTGGTGTGACAGAAGCACAGAACCCTTTCAATTACCGAAGGTAGGAGAAAGTTGTATCCTGTGCGACAAGTCACTTATTTTACTACTTTACTTTCGCACTAATTAAATTAATTTTTTTTAATTTATTTAATTAAATTCTAAATAACTCTGCCATATTTCGGTTAAGAAAAGCAGAGGCAGGGCCGTTCAGTGCAGGGGGACAGAACGTGTACTTTGCACGGGCGGTAAAACCAGGGGGTGACACCAAGGGGAAAATAACGGATATTTAAAAAAAACACTGGCAATATGTGTAGTTTTAAAATCGAATAAGCCTCGGGCTTGGTGTAGGAGTTAGCGTGCTAACCTTCTATACCGAGGGTCGCGGGTTCGGATCCCAGGGCTGTCGGATGGTTTTATTTAAGCCATTTGGATACCAAATGGCTTAAATAAGAATGCCTGGACCACCAATAGATATTACTCGTATTTATAGCTTTAAAATAGGCAGGCAACTAAGCACTAAAAATTATTAAAATAGGCACTTAAAAAGGCATTTATTGTAAAAATAGGCACTAAAAAAGGCACTTAAAAGGTATTATTTAAGAAATAATATAAAAAAATTTAAAAAATGGATGTCTTATTTTTGGTAATTTGGTGTGACTGGTCGCATAGTACACAATTTTTTCTTAATTTCGGTAATTCTGTACTTGTTTGCTAGAATATAAATACAAATCAAATTTTTAAGTATTAATTTTTAAAATTTTACATTAAAAATAATTTTTTTTTTTTTAAAGTATTTTTTTTTTAATCTCGGGAGGGGGGGGGGTAATTACCTCCTTTACCCCCCACCCCCCTTGAAATATTTTCTTGATAATTCAAAAAAATTTTAAATTTAGGCTATGTATAGCTCGTAAAAAATTGAAATTGACTATTTGAACTTAAAATAGGCACTAAAAAAGACATTTATAGATGAAATAGGCACTAAAACCCAGAATCGGCCAAAATAGCCATTATAGGCACTAACAAATGCCTCTTATTTTATTCAGAATTTCATGAAACGTATAGATATCATATTGGCCTAAATTTTAAGCCATAAATTAAAAAAAGGCAAATAGGGCGAAATCCGAGCCCTATATATAACGGTTATCGTCAAAGTCTTATATGGCCTGAGTTGCCAAAAAGACTGTGTGAATGTGTGTGTGAGTGTGAATATTAGAAAGAAAAAAATGAAATTATAATAAATTAAATACCCCCCCCCACCTCCTTGATCATGAGGCTAGAGGCGTTGACAAATCTCAATAATGATAGTCTTAAAGCCACGGGGCGCGGGTTCGGATCCCAGGCAGTCCGATGAATATTTATATCATTAGGATACTATTTATATTTATATTAATAAATAAACATGTCTGGCTGGACCCTCTAATATATATTATCTCTATATAATGTGTATCGTTAAAGCATATAGACTCTATGGCCTAAAGACTTGAAATAAATAAATATTATTTGAAGAATTTAAAGTGGTGTTGTATTTAAACAGTAGATAGAAAGAATGAGAGGTATTGATCTCCACGAAATTAAACTCTCTGTTCTGAACGAGAGTTTAATTTCGTGGTATTCTCCCTATACTGTTTAAATAAATATTATATTAAATAGGCCTATCTATACTTGTATCCATAGGCGCCGGAACTGGGGGGGGGGGTCAAGGGTACATTGCCCCCCCCTAGCATCCTACAGGGGGGGGGCAGAGGGGGGGCAAAATTTCTTCTTTTATTTCATTTATTTTTTAAAAATGATATATTTTTACTTTTGAAGAATAAAATCTTCTAAATTAAAAAAATTAAAAGAGTAAGAAATTCATTTTTTTTTCAAATTTTTTCCAAAAATTTTTGATAAAATCACTAGCAAATTTTTTAAAATTTTAATTTTAATAAAATTGTGATTATATTTAAAATTTTTAAAGTTTTATAGTAGATTTGTTTTTGTTTTATACTATTTGAACATATTAAATAATTTTAATTTTCTCTAAAAAATTTTTTTGCCCCCCCCCCCCTGATTCAAATTCGTTCCGGCGCCCCTGCTTGTATCAAAATCTAAATAACATTTAATTCTTTATAGATAAAATCTATCAGTACCATAAAAGAAAAGTGAAAGGGTAAAATAAACCAATAAAAGAAAATTTTAAAGGTTTCCTCCTAATTTTAAAATAAAATGTATAATTTCACTGACAATCCAATGAAAAACATTGAGATTAAAATTTTTTTTATTGGTTGTAGAGGGAGCAAACAAACAAGGACAAAGTAAAAAGGATTTAAATCCTTCAATAATAAAAGAAAACAAACATGATTTTATTAAACACTCTGGATTTTATACTAATTTCAATCGGGATTAGAGCTTGTTTCCACAAATATAAAGGAAGACAAGCCCTCTCTCCTCTTTCTATCTCTTTGGGGTGAGTGAGGAGGATTCTCTCCACCCTTCGCAGTTGCACCTTGGTATCTTCCCCTTCCTTTTCACAGATCAAAAGAATATTTAGCCGGAAAGGGAAGCAGAAAAGATACAGAGGCTAGTGGACATTCTTCTCTTGGACTTGGGGTAGGGGGGGATTCAACCCCCTACCGCTCCCTGGTTAAATTTATTAACACCATCTGCCTTGAAATTTTGTAATTATATGAATAGTTCCTGAGAATTTTTTTAGGTCAAAGAAATTTTTTAATTCCAGGTGTAAATTAGAAAAGGTGAGAATTATAGTTGAGTTTATAGTTAGACAACCAGGTGGTTTATTAAAAAAAAATTTTATTTAAACTTTCTGCGAGATATTTTTTTTTTAAATTTAAGCTACTATCTTTAATTTTGTAAATATTTCGAACGGCAGAACTTGTAGTCATCTTCAGGTAAAACAAAAATATGATATAAATAAAAAAATCAAATATATCATGTGTTGGTCCATGAAGTAATTATGAAAAACTTATAAGCAAGTATTCATTAATTTAAACAAGCGAAAAAGTACCCATGGGCGTAACTAGGGAAATTTGCTGGGAGGCCACGAGCCTTCTGGGAGGGTCCGAGCCCCCTCTCCCCGGGGACCCCCCTAGTTAGGCCTATGTAGTTACCGCCAGGAGTCGCACCACAGATCTGTCGATTTGTACTCAACATGCCTTACTTCTGGACCACAGTACCCAGTGGCTTAGCGATGAGGAGGGGGGGGGGGGCAAGGGGGGGTCATCATGCCCCGGGCGCTACTCACAAAGGGGCGCCAAATGGTCCGCAAAATAAAATAAAATTGCTGGATAATTTTTTATTTTTATTATAATTGATTTCTGGAAAATATATTTTAAATTTAGTGCCAGTGTAATATAATAATTTTGTATATTTTAATATTATATGGTTTTCGAATGGGGGGGGTGGGCGCTAAAATGGTATTGTGCCCCGGGCGCGAGTTAAGCTCTCTACGCCACTGACAATACCGCACTCGCCTATTTATATATGAGTGCGGTACTGTGGTCCAGAAGTAGGGCATGTTGAGTACAAATTGACCACATCCGTGGTACCTCCCCGCGGTACCTATCTTTTTCGCTTGTTTAAATTAATGGATACTTGCTTATAAGGAACCGACCGAACATTCGGTTTCAGTTACGGTTTCGGCCAAAAAGTAGCCGAAACCTGAGTCTGAAAAAAAATAGGAGGGGGAAAAAATTTAGTCTCCCTAAAAAAAAAAGGTAAAATGATTTTCACGAGAGAAATACAAGTTTCGGCCGAAACTAAGATTGAGGCCGAAATTCGGATTCAGCTGAAAATCTTGTTTCGGTTATTGCTTATATGCTTTTCAAAATATAATATTTTGGTTGTGAAAATAATTATTACTTGGTTGGAATATTTACAAAATAAACTTAGGTGGGAATGATCCATTAAAGCTGTTTTTTTTTGTTTTTTTTTTTTTTTTTTTTTTTTTTTATTTCAGTGTATTCCACAGTGCATGAGGCGCCTGAAAAAATTAGACCATCATTGAAACAAAAAACCTTGTGTACTTGAATTTAATTCTCCTATTAAAAATTAGACATTTTCTATTATAAATATTAGCCTACTTATTTTATTATTTTTATTTTAATGTGTTATGACTGTGGAGATTTGATCAAGAAACCGAAGAACACTTTGCAGCCAAGAAGTTTAAATAAAAAATCTTTTATTTAATTTTTACTTGTATTGTAGTGTATTGTTGACAATTATTTGCCCTGATGAAGGTCGTGACAGACGACCGAAACGTCGGCAAGTAAAAATTAAATAAAAGATTTTTTATTATATTTCCTGGCTGCAAAGTGTCCTTCAGTTTCCTGATTATTATTTTTATTATACCGACATCCAGCCTCAGTAATGGACTCCGGATTTAAGATTGTCCATTTTCGGACCGAAATGTCAGCTATAAAAGAGTAATCAATATATTACTAGCTGCATTCTATCAAAATCTCCCAATACTATGCCTCATATTTTCTTAAGAAATTTTATCATTTATTACATCACATTTATTCAAATAACAAACTAGAATAGATTCCAAGACGAGAAGTGCTAATTTCTGTCCTCGATCCACTAATCATGCGATTATATTAATATTAATTAAAAACGATCACCGATTTTGATTAGGTACATTTTAAAATTTTGAATCTCAATCTGCTCTAGATGATCAAATTACTTCCTCATCGCTTTGTGTTATCTAATTTTTAATTATATTCAATCCTAATTGCTTATTAAAAAAAGTCTGTATTAATTAGTACGCAACAAAACAAGTATTATAATATAATAAAAAAAATCAGGTTGTTCTTCAATAGAATATCATGATTAAAGAGATGATCGATTATTTCGAGCAATGACTCGACTCGCTCTTTTGTATACCTTTTCTTGAAAGGGTTCCGATCTAGTAAGATCCCTTTTCTCGGGACCCTAACGCAAATTCAAACTACAATAGAGTATTTTTTTAAATTAAAACAAATAGGAAGAAGAAGAAGAAGAACGAGATTTTTGTTGTTTGCTGATTTAAAAAAAATTTTATTGTAAATTTTTTTTTAAATTTGCAACCCCAACTATTATAGCTAGTTCTATTTCGCTATTCAAGTTTATTATTGAAAGGAATTTTGCATTTTCTTTTTACCCTAAGTGTGTAGAAAAGTCGTTGATGTATTATAGCAAATGTCTATTCCTAACCGTCTTTTCCTAGAATAGGTTCCGACACAATGTTTAATCTATTTGAATTTTATAAAAAAAAAATTTTAATTTGCAGACATGAAATTGAAAGGGGTAAAATGGCAAAGAACGTATTTCTCACGGTCTTACATATTCAATAGTAAAAACACTAACTAAACACCGACTAATATTAATATTTTTACTTTCTCTTACCTCTATATATGTTAATATATATAGAGAGAAAGTATTGGATTCATGTCAAAAATTCGATGTCGAGATTTTGATGGATCTTCACGTTGTGAGGTCCCCTGAATCCAAAAGTGGTTTTCATGACATGGTCTGTCTGTGTGTGTGTGTGTGTGTGTGTGTGTGTGTGTGTGTGTGTGTGTGTGGTGTGTGGGTGTGTGGGTGGGTGTGTGTGTGTTCAATTTAAAGCATGAAGGAATTGAGCCTCGAGGTTGAAATTTTATATTTAAGTTAAAACACCCCCCGGGAGCCGGAAAAATAAGCTTTTAATCAAAATCGGCCAAAGAGTACCTAGAAAATAATAGCGAAGGGGAATCAGCCTAGTGGCGAATTCAAGAGAAAGTTTTTTTTTTTTTGTAGGGCGAACTTAAAAAAAAACATACAGGAATAACATACTGTGCGACAGTCACACCAGATTTTTTTCAAATAAATGTTTTAAAATTTTTTACTTTTTAATGAATATTATTATTATAAGTAATTAATTTATTTAGATTTTTTTTTAATCAAATTACAATTATGGCGATGATTAAATTTCAAAAATCTTATTTATATTGATCTGCCCATGAAGACATTCTCTCACACTCTCTTTAAACAAATTTTGCATAGAGCTTATGAATATGATTAGCTGGGAAATAAAAGTTGCTCATCTCTCTCTCTCTCTCTCTCTCTCTCTACCCTCCCCCTCTTTTTTCATGACTTCTGCTCGGGAAGGTCTTGGATAGAGGAGGGGATGAGATCTTCCCTCCATAAGTTATTTAAAGTTTCAGAAAAAAAAATTGAATAGTGCAAGATAAAAATTTTTTTTTTTGATATTTTGTTTAAAGATGACCATTGTGACAAAAAAGTTGAAAAATTATATTTTTCCTTTCTTAAGAGACATTTTAGTTGCTGGAAAGTTTAGAAGAATGATTAGAAAAATGCCCGAATAATGGTCTTAAAAATAAATTTGAACAAAGCTTGGAGACCCCGAGTTTGGCGTAGTAGGTAGCGTGCCTACCTCCTATACGGACCCAGGCAGTCTGATGATTTTATTTAAGCCATTTGGATACCAGATGGCTTAAATAGAAATGCCTGAACCCACAATATATATATATTAATTATAACGGTTATCGTCAAAGTCTTAAATGGCCTGAGTTGCCGAAAAGACGGTGTGAATGTGTGTGTGAGTGTGAGTGTGAATGAGAAAAAAAGTGTGAATGTTTAAAAAAAAAAACAAACAAACAAAGCTTGGAGACTTTGAAGCCTAAACATGAACAAGGAATATTTATTTTGTTTTTTTTTATCAAATTCCACAAATTAATATTTAATAAAAAGTTATATTTTATTTAATTAAAATATTTACTTTTTCATTCTTTGAACAACTCCATCCAGTAGTTATTAAATTTGAGCGTGCCAATTATTAAAAAATAAAATATTGGAGGTTCAGACCAAGGGCCCCATGACCTCCCGTGATTGGAACAAGCTCCCTGCGTCTATCTTCCCCAAAACCTACAATCTTCAGACTTTCAAGTCTAACCTCAACAGGCATCTTCTCAGTTCCCGCAGTTCAGTTCCCCTTTTATGCTTCTCCTTTTGTTTTTATTTTCTTCCTGGCTGCATGTGACTATTGGTCATTATAGGTCTTCGGACCTTATGCACCCATTCCAAAAAAAAAAAAAAAAAAAAAAACGGCGTCTGCAGGATTTTTTTGCAGGGGGGGCAAGTCACTTCCAGATAAGTTAAAAAAAACGTACTTTGATATTAATAATGTTATACATCTCTTAGTATTTAAAGCTTTCTCACCGCGGCAAAGTGGATGTATACTGAGGAGCGTTTTTTTGTATTTTTTTTTTTTTGGGGGGGGGAAGTGCCTGGTTGCCCCCCCTGCGGACGCCTATGGTTCAGACCAAATATTGCAATTATCAGTACGATCCTTGTTGGGGAAAATCTTTAGGATATAAAAACCAATTAAAATAGTAAAAAAATTATCTAATATTAGGAAAAATTCTGAAATGAAACAAATCTCTGCTCGTGACCAAATAAATTATAAATCTATATGGCTGATTGTTTTTTTCTTCTTACAACTCTCTCGCTGGTTATAGTTTGTTATTATTTAAAATTTATAAAATTATTTAAAATTTAAGTGAATTTACTGTATACTCTGAGCTGTGCCAGTGGATCACAGCTTTCTAACGGAGCGAAAAGATCTCGGTTGTAGTCGACGGTGTGTCTTCTATTCCGCATTCAATCAACGCAGGTGTTCCCCAGGGGTTCTGTCCTCTCTCCCACCCTATTCCTTATGTACATTAACGATCTCATGGGAGTAACCTCCAACCCAATTCATTGCTTTGCTGATGACAGTACCCTGCACTCAGTCAGGACTGGTGAAGCCTCATCCACTGGTCGTCTGGGGGCTGTGTCGTCGATAAATGATGATCTTGGTCTCTTGGAGGAATGGGGAAACCTCAATCAAGTAAAATTCAATTCCCCCAAAAAACCCAATGTTGTTTAATTTCTAGGCAAAAAAATAGGTTTGCCCTCCCCTTATTTACAGTAATAATGGCCTCGAGTTCCGGAAGAGTATTTTCTGTTCTGGGAGTGACAGTTACATGTGAGTCTCTCCTGGAGCAACCACATCTCTTCTATGGTTAAATCTACCGCAATGAAATTAGGTTTCCTATTCAAAACGAAGCGTTACTTTTCCTCCCAACAACTCCTAATCCTCTATAAAGCCCAAATTCAGCCGTGTCTTGAATATTGTTCCCACCTTTGGCGAGGGGCGTCAAAAGACGCTCTCTCCTCCTTGGAACCCATACAGAGGCGTGCAATTAGACTGATAGGTGATTCTACCCTTACTGCATCCCTACAGTCACTAGATCCTAGAAGAAGAGTATCTTCACTATCTCTCTTCTACAGGTATTACCATGGTCAATGCTCTGCCGAATTAAAGTCAATTATCCACCCAATGCAACATATTCACGGAACACAAGAGAGGCATCTTCCCAGCATCCCTATGCTGTTCAGATCACGACTAACAGAACAAAACAATTTCATTCTTCCTTTGTCCCCATGACCTCCCGTGATTGGAACAAGCTCCCTGCACGTCTATCTTCCCCAAAACCTACAATCCTTCAGACTTTCAAGAAAAATCAACAGGCATCTTCTCAGTTCCCGCAGTTGAGTTTCCTTTTATGCTTCTCCTTTTGATTTTATTTTCTTCCTGTTTTATGTGATCACTGGTCATTATAGGTCTTCGGACCTTATGCACCCATTCAAAAAAAAAAAAAA
>JAKCPI010016092.1:0-10057 GCA_023213315.1 Euborellia annulipes
AAAATAAACAAAAAATCAATTAGTGATTGATTTTTTTTTTTTGAATTGTAATAATTTGAATTATGTTTAAATGATATATACACAATTGAATAGACATACGTCATAGCTCCTGAGGAAGGTCTTGACCTGAGACCGAAACGCCAACCGTTTCTCTTCCCTCAAAGTACATCATCTTATTATTCCATAAATGTACTTTATTTCATCCTTTACGTCAGGGCTCAAAAAAAAGTTAAAGCTGATGTCCGGATAATCGAATTTTTACTGAATTTTATTAATTTTTAATTCTTTCATACTTGAAGCGAAATATTAATAAAAAATTCCATTTCGAATTTGAAAATTTCCATCTATCTCTATAGATCTATCTAAGAGAAATTGATTTATATTATTTATAATAAATTATATATTGATGCTATTATAAATTTCCTATATGAGATACACGTATATGTTTAACGATAGATGTAGGTGGCTTTCTTTGGAAGATGTCCGGGGCCGGGGCCGAACCCTTTTTCTGGTCGACTGAACAAGGGGGACCGCACGGGAAATTAGCCTAATGCTGTCCAACTTGAACATAAACAATATGCAGATGTTATCGTTATCAAAAGGGAAAAGTTGCTTTGCTTATACGGCGATCATCTATTTTTTTACTTTCTTCACGGTGATTTATATAAAAAAAAAAGTGACGACAACGCGGGGTTATATTTAATCATTAATAAATAGTTCACGTAATGAACATATGTTTATGTGTTGTGTATATTTATTTTAAAAATTTTGTTGATAAAATGATTGAGATTGACGCATGAAAGGGATCCATCTGAAATAAGATTATATCTATTTAGAACATATGGAAGAAAAGTAATAAGGACACCTAAATCTTGGTAGAAAATACAATTTATTAGATAAATAGTTAACCTTATTAGCAGATAAAGACGGTGAAAACTTGACAAGCATGCATGTGCAATCTTTTTTGTACAAGCAAACTGTAGGAGAATTTTGCCCAAGCATTTTAATTGTTCAAGCCGCTTGATGCTCGATTGTATTTTAATACAAGCATATTTGCCCAAGCAAACTCTCCGCCATTTTATAGACGTCTTGATATTTGATATTTATTTAATATATATTAATTCATTTAAAATTTCAATTTAAATATTAATATTTATTGTGTTTCTGTTTAAACCAAGTGAGTATTTCTTGTTATCTTGGAATAAATAACCTTCCGAGTTTGACATTTTTAGGTTAATTTTTGGGATATGCCGTGTGGAACCGAAGGCATTTGTGCATGCTGGTACAAAAAGATTGCACATGCATGCTTGTCATGTTTGTAGTTAAAGGAAATTTCATTCATTAATAACGGCTCTAGGAAATTTTCTTTAGAATATTTATAAAATAAACTTTTACTGAATTTACGATTTCCTTTCGATGATTATTATTATTTTTATCATCCAAATTTTATGATTAGAGAGCAATACCATCTATGAAAATATTTATTCTTTTTTAGCACAAGGGAAGAGATCTCGCCTCTTGTGATCGAAATCAGACCATAGGAATCTAAAATTACGGATGGCTACAAATTTAATAAAAAATGGGGTAAAAATATTTTTTCTAAGTGCGGCATTTGCGGGATTAAATGTTTTGACGTGACAACGTCTTACAAATCATGTGTCTATAGTGGCATGTTAGAGGGGCATGCACGAAAAAGTTTATTGGCTTGAATAACTCCTCTGTCTTAAGAGGTATAATTATGGGAAATATACGGTTAGAAAGAATGAGTTTTCAGCTAACGATTTCACCATTTATTTTTTTCCTATCATTTTATTTTACCGCGCTGCGGTAAATTCTAATTTGAAAGTTTAAACCCCTGTAGATTCTGAACGGCTAATCAGATCAGACTAAATGGGATGTCATTTGGTGCAGAAAGAAAACCTCTAATAGAATAAATAAAAAAATCCCGAGTAATTAACTCCAAAACTGGTTTTTTCTCGAAAAACCTCATTTTTTAGGCAAAAAAATATCGAAAAATAGCCCTACTTGTGCAACGCCTAGCGACTTGACCATAAAAGCTACATTAAATCTAAATATAGTTTTAGAAAAAAGTGGTTCAATACCCCGAGGCCTTTTTTTCTTTTTTTTTGATATGAGGTCATTTTCCCGCATGAGAGCACTCGGCGGGATTTCGTTTTTCGAAATTTTAAACCCCTGTAGATTCTGAACGGCTAATCAGATCAGACTAAATGGGATGTCATTTGGTGCAGAAAGAAAACCTCTAATAGAATAAATAAAAAAATCCCGAGTAATTAACTCCAAAATTAATTTTTTTTTTCGAAAAACCTCATTTTTAAGCATATGTCGCCCTTAATGGATAAAAGTTTGGCCACACCTGTCATATATTGTTTCAATGAAAATGTTTGAACATGTTTATTTATGAAAACAAACTACTAGTAAAAAAAAATAAATAAAATAATACTTTCTCTCTTTATATTTCAATATAGGTAAGAGAAAAAAAATTTTTTTTTGAAATCAAGCAAAAGACGTTGTCACGTTAAAAAGCCACCGGCTGTGTAGAAGACACAGCTTACACCTAATTTTTTTTTTTTTTTTTTTAAGGTAAAAAAAGTAAAGAATTATTTGAATAATAGAGCATTGGCGTAAGATTCATAAAAGTGTTTGAATTTCCTGAAATAGAGGGGTCTCTTCTCGTGAGGTTCGGTTCCAGTTCCAAGCGAATAATTAATTGAATTGATTATCAATCGATTGAAATAAATTGACTTGAGGTCTAAATGAACTCAGATGCTGAAAAACATCTTTTTTTAACACTCACTCTTTTTTCTCATTCACACATCATTCACACTGTCTTTTCGGCAACTTATGCCATTTAAGACTTTTAACGATACTCGTATATTTAAATATATCTATTGGGAGTCCAGGCATTTCTATTTAAGCCATTTGGTATCCAAATAGCTTAAATAAAATCATCGGACTGCCTGGGTCCGAACCCGCGACTTTTGGTATAAGAGGTTAGCACGCTCACCCCTACACCAAGCCCCGAGGGCTTTTTTTGTCTTATTTGGTTGGAAACATGTTTTGTTAATGTTATTTGATTTTGCCTAGCAATTAAATTGCCTATAGAATAAATTCGAGAAAAATAAATAAATAGGATGCCCCAGAAATTCTTATTCTATTTATATTTTTGAAATTTCTTGAATTTAGTCTTGAAATACTTATTTTTTTATCAATCACTATCACTTCAAATTGAAGAACATCGTGATTAATATTAAAAGTAATAATTAATATTTCCATCACAAATTATACTCTATACGGAGGATTTTCATTCACTTTCTCGGCGCGTCCGAGAGCAAAGCCCAAGGGCTGGTCACGACGTGGTTCTAATTTCTGGTTGCCGATGATGATGTCCCCTTGTCCGCGTATTAAATCGTGATTGAATCGAAAAACATTTTAATAATTCGATCAAAAATGTTGATAAAATAATCTATTAACTCGATATTAGATATTAAATAAGGCAGAAAATTTTCTTAAATATAAATTTGCATTTTCTCTTAAAAATTAGAAAAGGAATCTGATTTAAAATAAAAAAGTGCAGGCTCATAAAATAAACATTCCTTTCGAATAAACGTGAAGACATCCTTTATATTTATTTAAATTAATTATTCCTAATGCCAAAGCCGGAAGGCATTTTGAATTTTGGATATTCAAAATTATTTTCTGCCTCCTGGACGGCGCCATTTTAAAAATCATGTTTTTGACAAGTGACAAGTCTTACAATTCATGTTAGGAAACATGCACGAAAAACTTGGATAAAAGCACATGAAAAATTGCTCGTTAGCGGCTCGAATAACTCCTCAGTCGTAAGAAGTATAATTATTTTGAATATACGGTTAGAAAGCATGATTCTCCAGGTAAAAATTTCACCATTTATTTTCTTCCTATTATTTTTTTTTACCGCGTGGGAGCGCGGGGCGGGAAATTCTTATTTAAACCTTTGCAGATTTTTTTTAAAGTTTTCGGCATCTTAGGCTTTTAACTAGGAACCGACCGAATATTCGGTTTCGGTCAGTTTCGCCAAAAATCCTGGTTTCGGCCGGCCGAAACCTGAGTTTGAAAAGATGAGATGAGACTCGCACACAAAAAAAGGCCAGGAACGGAAAAAAATTTAGTCTCCCTAAAAAAAAGGTGGGAAATGATTTTCACGGGAAGAGAAAAAAAATTTTCGGCAGGGCGGAAAAAATTTCAAAAAAAAAAAAAAAAATCTGGTGTGACTGGCGCACAGCACACAACTTTCTCTTACCTTCGGTAATTGAAAGTTGTGTTCTGTGCTGTCACACCAGATTTTCGTGTCGA
This sequence comes from Euborellia annulipes, assembly GCA_023213315.1. NCBI lineage: Eukaryota > Metazoa > Arthropoda > Insecta > Dermaptera > Anisolabididae > Euborellia > Euborellia annulipes. The sequence continues at coordinate 4,354 of JAKCPI010016092.1, forward strand.
AATATATTTAGTTCCCGACAGTACGGTACATTTGAATTCAGATGTAAAATTTATAAGTATGGGAAAATATTTATATTTTGTTACCATGGCAACCATTTCTCCTATCTTTCCTATGAAACACAAGAGTAAAGTGGTCTTCAGAAGATTTCAATCGCAAAATGAGAATATACATTTTAAAGAGCATCTAAAAAATAATTGATTTTTGAATTTAAAAAAAAATCGTTGAGCAAATTTTGAGAAAATCGAAAAAAACTGAAAAAGTACATCAGTAAAGTACTAGTACTCTTTGGCCGATTTTGATTAAAAGCTTATTTTTCCGGTCCCGGGGGATGTTTAACTTAAATATAAAATTTCAGCCTCATAGCTCAATTCCTTCATGCTTAAAATTGAACACAGACACACCCCACACACACACACACCCACCCACCCACACCACAGACAGACCATGTCGCGAAACCACTTTTTTGGATTCAGGGGACCTCAAAACGTGAAGATCCATCAAAATCTCGACATCGAATTTTTGACATGAATCCAATACTTTCTCTCTATATATATATTACATATATACATAGGTAAGAGAAAGTAAAAAAAGTAAAATGATATGATTTTTGTATGGGAAATACAAGTTTCGGGGGAAAAAAAAATGGGATATCACATAATTTATGCTTAAATCAATGTAAATTTTCTCTGTATAACTAGCTAGTGGTAAATTTCTTAAAAAATTTCCATGTTTTATACAATTGAAAATTGGTCGGTAAATAGATTTTTTAATAAACAGATATGTTGATCTTTCATTTTCTCGAAACAATAGAAAATGGACTTACGCCACTTTCGAAATAAACGGTCCATTTAACTTATGATATATTAGAAGCTCCAGGCACCTTTATTTATACCATTTGGTATCCAAATGATTTAAATAACTATTAATCGGACTGCCTGGGATCCGAACTCGCGCCCCCATGCCTTTAAGATTACTCGTATCAATATTGACATTTGTCAACATCTCTAGCCTCTCGGCCATGGGGAGGGGGTGGAGTAATTTTTAAAAATGATCCACGTTTCTTTCCTAAACAATGATTTTGTCAATGACCAACCAGATACTACACCTTTGATTTGAACAATTTTTTACTTTCTCTTACCTATGTATATATGTAATATATATATAGAAAGTATTGGATTCATGTCAAAAATTCGATGTCGAGATTTTGATGGATCTTCACGTTTTGAGGTCCCCCTTGAATCCAAAAAGTGGTTTTTGCGACATGGTCTGTCTGTCTGGTGTGTGTGTGTGTTCAATTTTAAGCATGAAGGAATTGGAGCTAGGAGGTTGAAATTTTTATTTAAGTTAAACACCCCCGGGACCGGGAAAATAAGCTTTAAATCAAAATCGGCCAAAGAGTACTAGTACTTTACTGATGTACTTTTTCAGTTTTTTTTCGATTTTCTCAAAATTTGCTCCAACGATTTTTTTTTAAATTCAAAAATCAATTATTTTTTAGATGCTCTTTAAAATGTATATTCTCATTTTGCAATTGAAATCTTCTGAAGACCACTTTACTCTTGTATTTCATAGGAAAGATAGGAGAAATGGTTGCCATGGTAACAAAATATAAATATTTTCCCATACTTATAAATTTTACATCAAATGTTCCGTACTGTCGGAAACTAAATATATGTCGACACAAATCTGGGTGACAAGCACAGAACACAACTTTCGATTACCGAAGGTAAGAGAAAGTTGTGTGCTATGCGCCAGTCACACCAGATTTTTTTATTTTATACTACATCTATAAATTGAAACAAGTAGATAATTAAAAACAATTAGAAGTTAATTTCTAATGGAAATAATCAGGAACTCTCAATTTAAATACACGCTTTAAAATAAGCAACGGAATAGAAAAATCTCTCTCCATAACATGATGATGATGATGATGATGAAGATGCAATGTGATGGAGATGCAAATAATTCGGAGGGGTACCTGAATGCCATTGGAACTCATCAGCCGAATGGTTTTTTTTTGTTTAGTGATTAATTCTGTTGTTTACATGTGGATCAGCTGCTGGGCGCGGTGGTTGTTGGTGCCTTTCGGCCATCACGAAATTGAGATGAGACCTTCGGCAAAACTCGGCCAAACAGGGGTAGAAAGGATGCTCGCTATATTGACCCGAGAGAGAGGGTAGAGCCTGCGCACCAGGGCAGCCCCCGAATTTATCAAATCGGCGCTCAATTACAAATTTAAACCTCTCCTAATAAGAAATTATTCTATTGGACAATAAAAATCTCAAAAAATTTGAGATAGACTATAATAAACTCTTTAATATTGAGGTTGTGGCTGTATCAAGGAGAGATTGCGAAAGCAGAGACTGGCAGCCAAATTCTTTTCTTTAAATATTTTATTGGGCCGACGTTTCGGCCTTCTTCAGATCCCAATAAATGTCTATTGAGATCGAAAACTCGGCCCAATAGACTATTAAAAGAAAAAAAAATGTGGCTGCCAGTCTCTGCTTGCGCAACCCTTCCTTAATTAACTCTTTATTTTTTATTAAATGAAAAAAAAAAAAAAAAAAAAAATACTAACTAAATAAAGACCGAAGGCGGGCGTCGCGGCTAGTGTTTATAAAATTTATATCTTAAATTCTAATATATCGGCGGAAACTAAATATATCTCGACACAAAAATCTTGTCTGACAAGCACAGAACACAACTTCCGATTTCCGAAGGTAAGAGAAAGTTGTGTGCTCTGCGACCATTCACACCAGATTTTTTTAACAAGTGAAAGAGGCAAAGTATGGGAAAATATTTATATTTTGTTACCATGGCAACCATTTCTCCTATCTTTTCTATGGAGTACAAGAGTAAAGTGGTGCTTCAGAACGATTTCAATGACAAAATGAGAATATACATTTGAAAGAGCATCTAAAAAATAATTGATTTTTGAATTTAAATAAAAATCGTTAGAGCGAATTTTGAGAAAATCGAAAAAAACTGAAAAAGTACATCAGTAAAGTACTAGTACTCTTTGGCCGATTTTGATTAAAAGCTTATTTTTCCGGTCCCGGGGGGTGTTTAACTTAAATATAAAATTTCAGCCTCCTAGCTCAATCCCTTCATGCTTAAAAGTGAACACACACACACACACACACAGAAACAGACAGACAGACCATGTCGCGAAAACCACTTTTTTGGATTCAGGGGACCTCAAAACGTGAAGATCCATCAAAATCTCGACATCGAATTTTTGACATGAATCCAATACTTTCTCTCTCTATATATTAACATCATATATAGAGGTAAGAGAAAGTAAAAATAAATAAATTTCATTAAATGAATAAAATAAAGAATTTTGCGGCACGATATCTTACTACTTCTTGTTTCCTCGTTTTATTTCCGAAGTGCGGGGTCGGTGATTAAACTGATTTGTATTCATATTATAAAGAGATTTAAAGAAAGTGAAGTAGGATCCTTTTACTAATTTAATTAACAGCAGAGACACCTTTCCTATCTATCTTTAAATTGAATATAAGAGAGGGGACCACGCCTCAATTTCAGTCCAAAATAATAAGCTATTAAGGCATTTTTGCCCTTGTTATAGGGGAGGTTAAGGACTATTTAAACAAGAGCAAAGATTGATTAATAATTGAATTTTTACTGAGTTAATTATAGGGAATAAATAGGCTTGGTTCTCAGATTCCTTATCGGGCTAAATTGTCAAAAGAACTTGAGGGCATTGTATGCAAATTGGCTAACATTCGAATGACGTCACCGAATTCAACTAAAGCCTCTTGGGGATATAATATCGTAAATATCGTAGGCTTATGAATTTCGACGTTTTAATTAGCAAAGTGGCTAACTCCATTTTTGTTTATTTTTCAGGAAAGCCAAAAAACATTTCATTGTCATTGTTAGAGCCACTGTTAAACACTTTTCGAACGGAAAAATTTGAATTACGCTCTTACCCAGTTCAGGGCATAAGGAGAATGTTATTTTTCAACAGAAAATACAAAAAAAATGATTTTCGAAAAAAAGTGGAGTTAAGCACTTTGCTAATTAGAGCGTCGATTTGTTTGTTTAGGAGTTTTTAAGGTCTTTTTCGGCAGTTGAGGCTATTTAAACATTGTTCCAATTTTTACTTTCTCTTACCTATACTGTATATGTTAATATATATATAGAGAGAGAAAGTATTGGATTCATGTCAAAAAAATCGTTGTCGAGAAAAAGTGCTTTTCTCAACGTGGTATGTTTGTGAACAGAATATCTCAAGAACGAAAAGAGCTAGGAGGTTGAAATTTTATATTTACGTTAGGCACCCTCCTGGCACGTGAATCGAAGCTTTTGAACAAAATCAGTCAAAGAGTACTAGTACTTTACTGATGTTACTTTTTCAGCTTTTTTTGATTTTCTCAAATTCGCTACGATTTCGATTAAAATTCAAAAATCAAATATATTTTAGATGATGAAGATAGGGGCAGCCTGGTGGATATTATTGAGAAGGATGAACAAATCCAATAATATCCACCAGATTGCCCCTATCTTCATCACGTAACTAAAAGAGCGACGCGACATTCACCATCTTAAAATATAACAAAGGTATACGTCTCTGCCATTGAAGAATTTCTTAATTACATGATACCATCATTAACATCCTGAAGAAGGCCCCGAAACGTTGACTTATAGCGGAGGGAATTAATCCAAATAAATTGCCTGAATATTAGTTCCGGATTTTATTTATTCATCCATCTCAATATTTTAAAATGTATATTCTCTTTTTGCCATTGAAATCTTTTGAAGTACACTTTACTCTTGTACTTCATAGGAAAGATAGCAGAAATGGTTGTAATGGTCACACGTTTTGGGATCTCATTAACAAGACCTTTAAGTAATAAATACATACATAATAGTCACCAACATATTAAATAAAATAAAAAAAAAAAAACCTGGTGGGCGGGTCGCACAGCACACGACTTTCTCTTACCTTTTTTAAAGTTGTGTTCTGTGCTTGTCATACCAGATTTTCTTTGTTGAATATGGAGGATTAAAATACAATTTAAACAATCCACTTTATTTACTTTTGAGTTTCCTAATTTTTAAATTTAAATTTTCAAAAAAAAATTCCCATTTCACTTTTTTGAAAGTCAACTCAACCAACCGTTTTTTTCTTGAACTTGGTTTGGTTCAGTTTTTGTTAGTTTATTTTTAATTTAAAATCTACCTTCTATTGTTTTTTCCTTCATATATAACAAGATAGGCTCAGAAAGTCCGTTTTTCAATTATGATTTCTACTTAAGTTAAGGAATTCCCTCAAAGGAACTAACTAATAATAAAAAAAAATTGAAACTCCTCTGGCTAACAACACAACCCAATTTTGTTTTTGTTTTATTTTCTTGCTAACTGGGAAACTAGAGGATTAGATCACCAATCCAGAATTAAGTCTAGCATGATTAAGACTTCCTTATAACGATTATTTATAAGATGTTATAGTCACCGTCCCCCCATGAATTGTTATTTATATTAAAACTAAGGTCAACTACTCTTGTTTGTTCAAAACAGATGATAATATGAATGAAAATAGAATAATTTATCGCATCTCAAGACCATTGAAATGCATCGAAATACGTTTAAGCCGAGGAAAATCCTATACATATTTAATAATAATTATTTTATCTTTTTCTAGTTTTAAATACCGCTTGACGCCTTACAATAATA
>JAKCPI010016093.1:0-16216 GCA_023213315.1 Euborellia annulipes
TTGGATTCATGTCAAAAATTCAGATGTCGAGATTTTGATGGATATACACGTTTTGAGTGTGTGTATTCAATTTAAAGCATGAAGCATGAATGAACTCAGGAAATAGAAATTTGATATCCAATACTTCCTCTCTATTTATATCTTTATTTATTAATATAGGTAAGAGAAAGTAAAAGTGAGATGCGACGGAGAAAAAAGTGACTTTATTTCCTGAATGAAAATCAATTATTGCTGTTTTTTTTGTTCCGAAATTGTTATTTGTTTAAATTGTGTGTGATCTACTGTGATAGTCTTAGGGCCGGTTGCTTCATCCTGGGTGAGCTTGTTAGCCCCGACTTTTTTTGTAGTGCAGAAACCCACTTCAGTTTTATTTTTATAGTAAAATATACGATATTTCATCATTTTATTGCTAAAAGAAGTATTCTAGAAGTACATATATTTGTTATTTTACCTTATATTCTACTTATTTTATCAATAAAATGATGAAATGTTGTATATTTTATAAAATATGTTATAGGCTAGGGCCCGCTTGCATCAGATCTCGTCGCCATATTTAGCCCTGAGTTAACCTCACTTTTGAGTAATTTCATATAGATATATGGGGAATTGGAGCCAAGGTCCGGGCTAAAGTTAGCCCAGGCCCAAAGGTGGGGCTAAGATTTAGCCCTGGGATGACACGTACAAACATGTATTATGAACTCAAGCATCCTAACTTCACCAATATAAATGTAAAAAATAATATAAATGCAATATGGAATCTACCGTTTTTTTGTTATTATTCATTTTATGTCAATCAGGATTATACTCGTATATCCAGGACTAGCTGCGGTAGGGTTGCCTTCGGCAACCCTACCCCGCTAGGCCCTGGCGGGCGGCGTCTCGGGATATGACTAAGAGTTGTCCAGATAAATGTATTTTAATTGATTATGAGGAAGAGTTTTTATTTTTTATTTTAAATATTTGATTAATATATTTTTCAATTATTTACACCCTAAGAAAGCCACATTTTAAATTTTATTAAAATCGAATGAAAAATAAATTTTAGGGGGGGGCAGGGGGGGTGATTGCACTTTCTGAGGTCTAAAATACCATTTTTCAATTATTTACACCCTAAGAAAGCCACATTTTAAATTTTATTAAAATCGAATGAAAAATAAATTTTAGGGGGGGGTCAGGGGGGTGATTGCACTTTCTGAGGTCTAAAATACCATTTTTCAATTATTTACACCCTAAGAAAGCCACATTTTAAATTTTATTAAAATCGAATGAAAAATAAATTTTAGGGGGGCCAGGGGGGGTGATTGCACTTTCTGATGTCTAAAATACCATTTTTCAATTATTTACACCCTAAGAAAGCCACATTTTAAATTTTATTAAAATAGAATGAAAAATAAATTTTAGGGGGGGCAGGGGGGTGATTGGACTTTCTGAGGTCTAAAATACCATTTTTCAATTATTTACACCCTAAGAAAGCCACATTTTAAATTTTATTAAAATCGAATGAAAAATAAATTTTAGGGGGGGCAGGGGGGGTGATTGGACTTTCTGAGGTCTAAAATACCATTTTTCAATTATTTACACCCTAAGAAAGCCACATTTTAAATTTTATTAAAATCGAATGAAAAATAAATTTTAGGGGGGGGCAGGGGGGGGTGATTGCACTTTCTGAGGTCTAAAATACCATTTTTCAATTATTTACACCCTAAGAAAGCCACATTTTAAATTTTATTAAAATCGAATGAAAAATAAATTTTAGGGGGGGCAGGGGGGTGATTGGACTTTCTGAGGTCTAAAATACCATTTTTCAATTATTTACACCCTAAGAAAGCCACATTTTAAATTTTATTAAAATCGAATGAAAAATAAAAAAAATAATAATTATAGGGGGGGGGGGCGCAGAGCGGAAAAATCTTTTCAAATGTCGAATTGTTAGGGGGAGGAAGAGTTTTTATTTTTCATTTTAAAGATTTGATAAATATATTTTTCATAAAGCGAGTTAGATCCTGTTTTCCAATGCTTTCCTATGGGGTAATTGATAACCCCCAAAAAGGGGGGTTCCCTACCCCTAATTCGATATAATGATAGCCTAAAACCACCCCCGGAAAATTCCCTACCCATTAAAAAAAACTCCATGAAAATCGGTCCAGTAGTTTCGGAGTCTATGCGTTACAAACAGACAGACAGACAGACAGACAGACAGACAGACAGACAGACAGACAGACAGACAGACAGACAGACAGAGATTGTCTTTTATATAATAGTATAGATATATTGCAAGTTGTTGAATATTCTCCTAACTTCATCTAAGGCATTGCACATGTCTTGTTAATAAAACTATTTGTTTTCAAATTGAATGCAAATTGATATTAAATATTTATATGAATGTTTTCAGTTGATATTACTTCTTGTTAGGTGAAAATAAAAGGTATATTTCTTTTTGAAATTATCTTTATTTGAGCCACACAGCTGGCAATTTGTCAAAATAGTTGTGAAGATTGGAACAATTGACTAATTGTTATGTGAACTCTAATAAATCTTGTTTATTTTTTTGAAAATTTTCAAATTTTAGCAAAAAAAATTAAATTCTTATATTTAAATGTATATTAATAATATTTATTTAAATTATGGGTGATAATATCAATTTTTATTTTTAATAATTTTTATAAGATGCCTTAATAGCTGGGCATACACGGAGAGGTAGAACCGTCGGTTTTGACCGTGCCGGTCCAAACGCACGGATTTATCTTTACGTTAGTGGGCGAGCACGCGCCAGTTTTGACCGCCACGCATCAATCTAACAGATTGGACTGCGGTCCAAACTCACTGACTGATCTTTTCGTTAGTGAGCAAGCGACAGTTTTGACCGCCACGCATCAATCTAACAGATTGGACTGCGGTCCGAACTCACGGTCTGATCTTTTCGTTAGTGGACAAGCGACAGTTTTGACCGCCCCGGACCATCTCTTTATGTCGCGATTTTTGGAGGGGGTAGGGGAGGACATGTTACTTCAAAATTTTTTTTACAAATTTATTTTTTTGACCATTTAAAGAAAATAAGTTATCCCTCCCCCTATTAATTAATTAAGCTATTAATATGTTCTAAAATATTTTAGTTAATCACCATTCACAAAAACAAATTTATTATTATTATTTTTTTTAAATATCGTTTAAGGTCATGGCAAATTAGGATACAAATATTATAGTCCAAGATCCCAGAGCCCCCAGACAATACTCATTTTCTCACAAATAAAATGTATTGGATAAAGTAGTGTTAGTACGTACTTTGAGTGTAAGCATATTTGCAAATTTGGGCCGTGGGCCAATTTATAGGTAACCAAGTGCCAAACATGGGTAAAAATAGTACTAATTATACTTATTTTCTCATTCTTGATTTTTACGTATATTTATAGAGAATATTGTTAAAAGTTAATAATCAATACTGCCAGACACTTACCATGGGCCATAACTCTTGCCAGACGCTTCAAAGTTACCAAAAAAAGTATGAAACTATACTCATTTTCTCATTCTTGATTTTCATATATGATATTCAGGGAACCAATTCAAGAATATTTGTAAGCTGCCAGACCAATCCGTTGGGCCAAACATCCCGCCAGACACACCTAAAGTGTCACTATGCATGTGTTAAAGATAGGGAAAAACAATACTAACTTTTCTCAAAGTCTCAGAGCTGATTTTTATGTATGTTTTAGAGAATATTGTTAAAAGTTAATAATCAATACTGCCAGACACTTACCATGGGCCATAACTCTTGCCAGACGCTTCAAAGTTACCAAAAAAATCATGTAACTATACTCATTTTCTCATTCTTGATTTTTATATATGATATTCAGGGAACTATTTCAAGACTATATGTAAGCTGCCAGACCAATCGGTTGGGCCAAACATCCCGCCAGACATAGATAAAGTGTCGCTAGACGTCTGAGCGCGAGCAGGATATGTGGATAGTTTTTTAACATACATAGCTTTATAAAATTTATGTTAATAATGGTCTACTGGAAAGCTTCAGTAAAAAATAAGTAATATTTTAACGCTCAATTAAAACGTTAATTAAAGAATAATAAAATATTAATACTTTTGAACTCTTAATGAAAATTATGAACAAACGAACTGCAATAAAATAGTAGTTTATTGGTTTTTAATAATAAGTAAAAAACAGGAATATTTTTGAATTGAATTGGTCGTATAAATGACCATTCATTAAAAAGATATGAAATATAAATATGCTCGCGCTCAGACGTTTAGCGACACTTTATCTATGTCTGGCGGAATGTTTGGCTCATACGATTAGTCTGGCAGCTTACAATTAGTCTTGAAATAGTTCCCTGAATATCATATATAAAAATCAAGAATGAGAAAATAAGTTAGCTTAAAGTTAGATAATCTTTTCGGGACCTTTGAAGCGTCTGGTAAGAGTTATGGCCGATGGTAAGTGTCTGGCAGTATTGATTATTAACTTTTAACAATATTTTCTAAAACATACATAAAAATCAGCTCTGAGACTTTGAGAAAAGTTAGTATTGTTTTTACATATCTTTAGCATACGAGCCTATTCATAGCGACACTTTATCTATGTCTGGCGGGATGTTTGGCCCAACCGATTGGTCTGGCAGCTTACATATAGTCTTGAAATAGTTCCCTGAATATCATATATGAAAATCAAGAATGAGAAAATGAGTATAGTTTCATACTTTTTTTGGTAACTTTGAAGCGTCTGGCAAGAGTTATGGCCCATGGTAAGTGTCTGGCAGTAATGATTATTAACTTTTAACAATATTCTCTAAAACATACATAAAAATCAGCTCTGAGACTTTGAGAAAAGTTAGTATTGTTTTTCCCTATCTTTAACACATGCATAGTGACACTTTAGGTGTGTCTGGCGGGATGTTTGGCCCAACGGATTGGTCTGGCAGCTTACAAATATTCTTGAATTGGTTCCCTGAATATCATATATGAAAATCAAGAATGAGAAAATGAGTATAGTTTCATACTTTTTTTGGTAACTTTGAAGCGTCTGGCAAGAGTTATGGCCCATGGTAAGTGTCTGGCAGTATTGATTATTAACTTTTAACAATATTCTCTATAAATATACGTAAAAATCAAGAATGAGAAAATAAGTATATTTAGTACTATTTTTACCAATGTTTGGCACTTGGTTACCTATAAATTGGCCCACGGCCCAAATTTGCAAATATGCTTACACTCAAAGTACGTACTAATACTACTTTATCCAATACATTTTATTTGTGAGAAAATGAGTATTGTCTGGGGGCTCTGGGATCTTGCTCTATTATATAGACCTAGCATTTTACTCGGGAGAAAGTCTAGTTTCTGAATATACAAAAAAAATTATAGGTTATGTAATAAAAAAAATATTGGCCCTCCCTCTAGAGCGCCCCCTAATGGTCCGATGTTTACCAAAAGCTTTTCAGTTCTTGACCTTTACATCTAGTTTATGTGTGCAAAATACCACAGACATACACACAGACATCATTCCAAAAACTACTTAAATGGACTCAGGGAACCTTAAATCCTATTTTGGCAGCTTCAGAATCAGATAATTAAAGATTTTATTTAAAGGAGAAGAAAGGATTAATTACTTTTTTTTTTTTTAAATAATTTTCTATTTCCATTTTTCTTGGAAATTCCAATGGATTCTTGACTTGATCTGTCTAGTCGGCAGGCAAAACTTTCGTCAAGACGAAAGTCCACGGATTTGGTCAAATCAGCGGTTAAAACTGCCGCGGTCCAAAGATTTTGCCCATACACGTACGGTTTGGCCCGTGGCGGGCCAACTATACGGGTTTATCTGCGGGTTTTTCCTTTACGTTTGTGAGTGATGACGGTTTTAACCGTGCCGGTTTTAGCCGGCCCGGCAGACTGGTCCGCCCCGGTCCAACCCGACAGATCAAACTCTCCGTTTTTTTAAACGAAATTGATAATGACGGTTTTAACCGTGGCGGATCGACCCGACAGATTGGTCCGCCCCGGTCCAACCCGACAGATCAAACTCTCCACTTTTTTAAGCCAAATTGATAACGAAAGTTTTAACCGTGGCGGATCGACCGGACAGATTGGACCGCCCCGGTCAAAACCGACAGTTCTACCTCTCCGTGTATGCCCAGCTAATGGAGTTGCAAACTTCACAAACAGAACATGATTTGTTCCCCCGGAAGAGGGTTTCTGCATTACAAAAAAAAGCCATTTAGCCCGGGGCTAACAAACTCACCCAGGATGAAGCAACCGGCCCTTAGAGTTCGTCTCAGGGAACACTTCTACTCCATTGCTAGGAAGCAGCTATCAACGGCTTTGTCTATACATGCTATCGACTTAGGTCATGATTTTGATCTGGATGACGCCAAAATTTTGTGTTCAGAAACAGTGGCGTAACCAGGGGCGAGCGCGCCCCCCCCCCCCGCCCCAGGCGCATCGAGCCCTTGGCGCCCCCCGGAACCGGCATAGGCGCCCTACGGCCTCTAAAATATAGCCCAGCGTATGTGATTTTATCATATTCTTTTCATCGATTGTCTTAAAAAATTGATTGTTTTCTTTTAAAATTATATTACAACTTGAATTCTACTATTTTAAATGAATTTAATTCCAAAAATAATAAATAACGTATATAGAGGCTTTATAATTAAAATTTTTTTTTTTTTTTTTTGCAATATATAAGCCTTAATTTGATGTTTTAAGGCTGTGGAGATTTACACAGGATTCGTTTAAGCCAGTGGTTCCCAACCTGGGGGCGATCGCCCCCAAGGGGGCGATTTGGGTTTTCAGGGGGGCGATAAATAAGCGGGGGGGCGATGAGTATTCAAAGGGAGAAAAATTATTAGTTTACTAAAATTTAAAAAAATAAAAATCAAAGAGAAAAATCTCCTATTTACAGGATAGTCAGGATAGAAGAGGACAAAATATTATCTTAAAAAGAAGATAATTCCAATCCAGAATTGAAACGTCACTTTTAGCTCAAATCCTAAATTTCAATTAAAAAAATCATTTTCTTGAATTTGTTTTCCTCAGGGGGCCCGGGCCCTTTAAGCTCAAATCAAGTTTGATCTTTTTCACGACTCAGGATAGCTAAAAACGCAGGTTTCAGTGGCAAATTTTCAAAAAATTTTCCATATCCACAGATTCCCCCGGAAATCCTCTGTCCAGATCTGGCCTCGATAAATTAAAACTTTGTAACTCTTTGTTTAGGAAATTTTGAAAAAATTTTATATAACTTTATTTAAATAAATATTGTAAGCTATGTATAACTATTTCAAAAGTTGTGTCAAAAACTGTGTAAAAAAGTGTTGGCATGAAGGCCACAATAGCCTTTTACATACTAAAAAAAGAAAACTTTAAGTTTTTTTTTTTTTGGGGGGGGGGGCGTATTACTAAGTAGCCCCGGGGCCCGTCAAGTCTGTCTGCGGCCCTGTATATAGGCCTACGGTAATAAAATTGTTTAAAATAATAAAAGTGCTTTATTATTTACACTTTACTTCAAATTAAAATTAGGCATACAATGAAAATGTAAAGGGGGGCGATAGGTGTTAGTCAACCTCCAGAAAGGGGCGATGGCTCAAAAAAGGTTGGGAACCACTGGTTTAAGCCTTAATATTTAATTTTTTGAAATTCAAAACTTTTTTAAGCATGAAGGAATTGAGCTATGAGACTGAAATGTTATATTTAAGTTAAACACCCCCGGGACCGTGAAAATAAGCTTTTAATCAAAATCGGCCAAAAAGTACTAGTATTTTACTGATGTAGTTTTTCAGTTTTTTTCGATTTTCTCAAAATGAAAGGCCTTTTACCATTCTTCAGGCCCGCCCGAGCCCGCCCGGAATTTTTTCAAATCCGCCCATTCCCGCCCGAGATTTAGTGAATGAATGAACGAATGTCTAGCAATTTTTAAATAAAATTTCTTTTGCATGCCCGTCGAAATAAAATACTCTATTTTAAAAAGTTTTTATTCTTTGATATTTTCCCGAAAACTGAATAGTTTTTTAAATAATCACAGAAGAAAACGACATTTTTCGTAAAAGCAAAGAAAAATCAAAACAAAATCATACAGGGGTCATTAAAAAACGTAAATATAAACAAATTCGCTGAGAAAATTACTGGACGCAAGAAATTTGCCCGCCGAAGGCGGGCAATTGCTCGCCGAAGGCGAGCAAGGGGGTCCAGGGGCGGAGCCCCCTGGAAAATCGGCGCCCTAGTTGAGCTTCGCCCCCCCCCGCCCTCAAAGGCTGGTTACGCCGCTGTTCAGAAAATAATATGGAAAAAAGAAAATGGAAGGAAGCGGCCTATATACAAACATCTGATGGTAGTACCGTCAACTTCAAGTCTGACACCGAGGGTTTGTCTGTTATATATAATGGGATACTGAGCAATATTAACCGCTTATAGACTAAAAAATCCCCCACCCTAGTTTAATTTAATGTAAAACTGTATGAGGTTAAAATTCCAATTTTTATGTATTGTTATGATTGTAGTAAAAATTAATTATAAAACATCTCATTGTAAAAAAATTTTTTGTTAAGAGGATTTGAAGTTGTTTTTTTGAATGGAAATAGTTATTTCGGTGACCGGCAGATGCCGCCAGCATTTATTTTTAGAATAAAATCAAATTTTGTTTTCTAATTTGAGAATAAATTAATCCATTTATAATTTTGACTGTGTCGGGATGATACATTGGTGGCTATTGTTTCACAAAAGGTGTCTAGGAAGTCTAGAGTGCACTCCCAAATAAGGTAACAACATTTTTTAATATGTTTCAAAATTTTTAATAAATACTTTAATTGTAATGGGAGGGCATTCTTGTAATTCCAGACATTCCCCTCACTGAGGAAGACTGGCAGCATTAGCGGTCGAAACCGTTGGTCTGGGAGAAAATAAAATAAAATATATTTTTTATTTTTTTATATTTTGTTTTTTTAATGGACTGAAAAGGCCTATTCATCTTTCCTTATACATCTACAGTCCTGAGTGAGTGCATCTCATAATATTTTTTTCTTAGAGAGTTCGAGGATGGGACTCTGATTGGATCAAGACAGATAGACGGACACTCTGCCACCTTATATTTTCTAAGATAAAAGAGTGTTATTTTTAATAAGCCAGATATGTATTTTTTATCATTAGTTGACTGAAAAATTGAGACCCCTAATTAAGAAGCTTTAGACTTACGCCGACTTTAATGGCAATAACCCTCTCATTCTTGTATTCGAGACAGACGACAGGGTTGTCAGGTCGACACAAAGTCTCGGTCTCACAAGGAGTCCCCACGGGTTGTGGGTCACCGATTTTTTTTCAAACTCATAGGATTTGAAGATTAGTATCTGGACATCAATTTACCAAAGCAGTACGATGCACTACTCAAGAACACTCAAGAAAATCGACTTTGAAGACGATCAAGATTTCCGAGTTGTTTAAGTTGGGATAATTTTATTTATATGTAAACAGTGTCTGGTAGCCGTGAGAGTTAGCGCAACAGTATAGAAAACAAGGAGTCGCTAGTTCGATGCTTGTTCGGGACATTTTTTTTTTTAATTTCAATTCTCTATCCTTATATACATACAGTATCTCTCATATTAACATTTATAAAATTGAAATTAAATTAACAAATATTTTTTCAATATAAATTAACATCTTTTATTTTTAATTACCACTCGTTACACACTGAAAATACGAATATTTATAATAAATTGAAATTTGGTATAAAAATTAAAAACATCTTATTGTTAAATAAGACGATTTGTTGCATATATTTTCATATATCTTTTTTTTTAAACACTCACAGTTTTTTCCACTCACACACACATGCACACAGTCTTTTCGGCAACTTAGGCCTTATAAGACTTTAGTCGATAAAACAACACGGCGGTGAAAACTGTAGTTTTTAGTAGTATAGTTTTTAATTTTTATACCAAATTTCAATTTATTATAAATATTCGTATTTTTAGTGTGTAACGAGTGGTAATTAAAAATAAAAGATGTTAATTTATATTGAAAAAATATTTGTTAATTTAATTTCAATTTTATAAATGTTAATATGAGAGATACTGTATGTATATAAGGATAGAGAATTGAAATAAAAAAAAAAATGTCCCGAACAAGCATCGAACTAGCGAGTGCTTGTTTTCTAGACTGTTGCGCTTACTCTCACGGCTACCAGACACTGTTTACATATAAATAAAATTATCCCAACTTAAACAACTCGGAAATCTTGATCGTCTTCAAAGTCGATTTTCTTGAGTGTTCTTGAGTAGTGCATCGTACTGCTTTGGGAAATTGATGTCCAGATACTAATCTTCAAAACCTATGAGTTTGAAGAAGATCGGTGACCCACAACCCGTGGGGACTCCTTGTCAGTACTGGTGTCTTCAGGGAGACGAACCCATCCGTCGGCGGCGCCTGATGACGTAGGCAACTGGCTGAATCCAGCTGGAGGTCCAGTTGGATCAAAATGAACTAGAAAGAAGAAAAAAAAAAATTGGATCAAAGAGAGTTCAACTTATTAGAGAAAATAAAAGAATATTTGCTTACCTCTCAGATCGTTCCATTTGACGTCTGAAAAAATAAAGAAAAATTAATTAATAATCATATCATATTCGTTGGTGGGAGTTTTTTTTAATTTTATTTATTTAGGACTAATTCGGCCTCCCATGATTGATTGCCAACAGGAGCGATAAGTGGCATGTGCAGAGCTTCTCAAAATATGGACCAGAGAAAATATTTTCCTAACCCTTTTAAAGCCCTCGGGTCTCGATGTAGTGGTAACAAAAACAAAAATTTTTAATGTTAAAAAAATATAAATTTATATAAAAATATTTTTTTTTTTATTTTTTTATTAAAACTACCAATAATTTGGAAAATTGGTCCTGGTGACCAATATTCGCGCCTCCCCTTAGACTAGTCCGCGCCTCACAGTTTGGAAAACGCTGGTATAAGGGGTATTTTATGGCTGGTGGAATTTGTATCAGGAATGGAAGTTAGAAGAAAACACAACCAGAATGTTTTCTTTAAAAATATATTTTAACAGCTGACGTTTCAGCCTTGGTCAAAGTCATCCTCGGATGATCACTAACAGCTCCGAGGAAGGCTTTGACCAAAGCCGAAACGTCAGCTGTTAAAATATATTTTTAAAGCAAACATTCTGGCTTCGTTTTATCTAACTTTCATTCCTGAAGGAAAATATTTTTTTCAAATCTTATTTTCACGCTCTAGGGGGAGGGGGTGACTAACTTAAATATAAAATTTCAACCTCCTAGCTCAATTCATTCATGCTTTAAATTGAACCCAAACAGACACACAGACAGAACATGTCGGGAAAACCACTTTTTTGGATTCAGGGGCCTCAAAACGTGTATATCCATTAAAGTCTCGACATCGAATTTTCGACATGAATCCAAAACTTTCTCTCTATATATATGTATATTAACTTATACATATAGGTAAGAGGAAGTAAAAATTCAAATCCGAATTGAGATTAGTTCTTTATACAAAAAGATGCGGTAACTCACCCCAGTAAAATTCTAAGTGGACTAATCATTTCTTACTTTTCTACCTAATAAAAAAAATCCCTACAAAATTCTGCACGGGATTCGATGGGTTCCTAAGTTACCCAGTGTTATTATTATCTGTTTAAGAGAGTTTCGATATCTTCAAAAATTAATTCCGCCCCAGTAATAATAAATTTTAGAATGACATTAAAATGTTTCTACCCCAATATCCTATTTGATAAATAGTGAATATAAATTTTAACTCAAACGGAATGCACTTAATTTTTAGTAAAATATTAAAAAACATTAATATCCCTGCGCATTATAGGGGATGGGGCATTAACCCCCTCTTTAAGGAAATGCGAGCCTTCACCGCGAAATTACTCTCAAAATAATTTGAATAGATTTATAAAAAATCTGGTGTGACTGGCGCACAGCACACAACTTTCTCTTACCCTTCGGTAAGAGAAAGTTGTGCACCGTGCTGGTCACACCAGATTTTTTTGTCGAGATATATTTAGTTTCCCATAGCACCTTAGTTTCAAACTTGCATTTTAAATGTTGACTGCTTGAAATAAACTATGGTTATTTTTCAAAATTTTAATCTCATATTTGGACATTTTATACACAATATAGAATCGTAAATAAATACAAAATTTCATAAGAATTGGAAAAAAAAATTTTAAATGCCTAAAAAGTTCCAAAGGGGACCCCCTTTTGAATCGAAATTAACATACAAATCCCTATAGGAAATTAACATTGGCCAAATGCGAAGATAAGGGGAAAAATGGGAATTTAAATAATAATTGATTTTTAATCTAATAAAAAGAAAAAGGTTTAAATTCCGTTACCATGGCAACCAGTTCTATCTTTCCTATGAAGAACAAGAGTAAAGTGGTGTTCAGAAGATTTCAACGGCAAAATGAGAATATACATTTTAAAGAGCATCTAAAAAATAGTTGATTTATGAATTTTAAAAAAAATCCTTGGAGGGAATTTTGAGAAAATCGAAAAAAACTGAAAAAGTACATCAGTAAAGTACTAGTACTTTTTGGCCGATTTTGTTCAAAAGCTTATTTTGAGATTCTTCAAAGGTACCTAGCTTAAATATAAAATTTCAACCTCCTAGCTCAATTCCTTCATGCTAAAAAAATCGTTACACACACACAGACACACAGACACACAGGCACACACACACACACACAGACCAATTTGCGGGACCCACTTTTTTGGACTCAGGGGACCTCAAAACATGTATATCCATCAAAATCTCGACATCGAATTTTTGACATGATCGCAATACTTTCTCTCCTATATATTTCATATATAGGGTACGAGAAAGTAATAATTATTTTAATTTTTATTTTATTTCAATTTTCAACCCTTAATCCACCACCCCTGTGTAAAAGTATATTAAGGAAATTTGATTAATAAAAATATAGGCCATATAGAAAGTACCTATATAATGGTAAAGTTCCGGGGTGACCGAGCCGGAGCTCGGTCTTTTTTTTTATATTGATAAAATTGTAAAAAACTAAAAAAAGTACATCAGTAAAGTACGAATACTCGAGGGGCGCAATTTGATTTGTATAGAAGAAATAAGAAAATATTTAAAAGAAATTATTATATAACGAGATAAATAACTTGCTCCTCAATGGAAACATTAATAAAAACACCAAAATAAGAAGTAACAGTCCAGGGAGAGCTTTGAGGAATAGCAACATTACTGGGTGGATACTTAGAGGAGACAGTGCCTCATAAGAATACAATAATCATGAGACATAAGAGAGTTGCCCAGGAAATGCGTCAGCCTGGAGACAATTAAAAATTATTATTTTCAATAAAATTAATTAATAATAATCAGAAATTAGTATTTTAATATTATAATTTAAATAATAGGTATATTTCTACTAATTGGCCTTTTGACATTATTAAATTAAATACATTGTTAGTAATTATTGATATAAAAAATTAAATTTACAAAATTGCGCATTAATTGAATTTTAATATTCGTGGAGAGATAAATCTGTGGGCCCAGAGTAAAGAGAGGGAGGGTTTGACCAGGAAGCAAGCCCACTAGGCTTTGAATATTATAAAACCTTTAAAACGAAAATTAGAAAAAGCTAATAAAGTACACCAGTAAGGTACTACTACTCGAGGTTTCCTGAAGATGAAACGTAGCGCAATTTGTTTTCTATCCCGGAAATAGCAAATATTTAAAATTTGAAAGAAATCTTTAAAGAGAATTTCGAGAAAATTGGGAAAAACTAAATAAAGTGCACCAGTAAGGTACTAGTACTCGAGGTGTCCTGAAGATGAAACGTAGCGCAATTTGTTTTTTTATCCCGGAAATAGCAAACATTTAAAAATTGAAAGAAATCTTTAAAGAGAATTTCGAGAAAATTGGGAAAAACTAATAAAGTACACCAGTAAGGTACTACTACTCGAGGTGTCCTGAAGATGAAACGTAGCGCAATTTGTTTTCTATCCCGGAAATAGCAAATATTTAAAATTTGAAAGAAATCTTTAAAGAGAATTTCGAGAAAATTGGGAAAAACTAATAAAGTACACCAGTAAAGTACTAGTACTCGAGGTGTCCTGAAGATGAAACGAAGAGCAATTTGTTTTTTATCCCGGAAATAGCAAATATTTAAAATTTGAAAGAAATCTTTAAAGGGAATTTCGAGAAAATTGGGAAAAACTAAAAAAGTGCACCAGTAAGGTACTAGTACTCGAGGTGTCCTGAAGATGAAACGTAGCGCAATTTGTTTTCTATCCCGAAAATAGCAAACATTTAAAAATTGAAAGAAATCTTTAAAGAGAATTTCGAGAAAATTGGGAAAAACTAAAAAAGTGCACCAGTAAGGTACTAGTACTCGAGGTGTCCTGAAGATGAAACGTAGCGCAATTTGTTTTCTATCCCGGAAATAGCAAATATTTAAAAATTGAAAGAAATCTTTAAAGAGAATTTCGAGAAAATTGGGAAAAACTAAAAAAGTGCACCAGTAAGGTACTAGTACTCGAGGTGTCCTGAAGATGAAACGTAACGCAATTTGTTTTTTTATCCCGGAAATAGCAAACATTTAAAAATTGAAAGAAATCTTTAAAGAGAATTTCGAGAAAATTGGGAAAAACTAAAAAAGTGCACCAGTAAGGTACTAGTACTCGAGGTGTCCTGAAGATGAAACGTAGCGCAATTTGTTTTCTATCCCGGAAATAGCAAATATTTAAAAACTGAAAGAAATCTTTAAAGAGAATTTCGAGAAAATTGGGAAAAAACAAAAAGTGCACCAGTAAAGTACTAGTACTCGAGGTGTCCTGAAGATGAAACGTAGCGCAATTTGTTTTTTATCCCGGAAATAGCAACTATTTAAAAATTGAAAGAAATCTTCAAAGGGAATTTCGAGAAAATTGGAAAAAACTAAAAAAGTACACCAGTAAAGTACTAGTACCCGAATTTTCCCAAACATGAGACCTAGCACAATTGCATATTTGGACCAGAAATAGTATATATTTAAAATTTGATAAAAATCGTTAGAGCCGTTTTCGAGAACTGATATGCATATAAACAAACAAACAAACAAACGTACATTGCTCGTTTAATATAATTAGATTAGATTAGATAATGGTGACTTAAGATAAAAAATAAAAAACTAATTTTTTTCCAATGACACCTACACTCCCCCTCCCCCTTTCAACAGCTTATATTCTCCCTCTACCCTTAGTGAAATACAAAATATTTAATTTCATATTCAAAAGAATCGTTTTTCGCAATCAAATTATATGTTTCTTTTCAACGATAAAATGCATAATAATTACCTTTAATAAGACTCCCAAGAGGGTGTGTTGGCTGACGGAGTGGTCAGGGTGGGTTACACTATATTAATTATTCACTTTGATTCACTTTAAACACAAAAAATCTGGTGTGACTGGCGACAGCACACAACTTTCTCTTACCTTCGGTAATCGAAAGTTGTGTTCTGTGCTTGTCACACCAGATTTTTTGTGTCGACATATATTTAGTTCCCGACAGTACGGAACATTTGAATTCAGATGTAAAATTTATAAGTATGGGAAAATATTTATATTTTGTTACCATGGCAACCATTTCTCCTATCTTCCCTATGAAATACAAGAGTAAAGTGGTCTTCAGAAGATTTCAATCGCAAAATGAGAATATACATTTTAAAGAACATCTAAAAAATAATTGATTTTTGAATTTAAAAAAAAATCGTTGGAGCAAATTTTGAGAAAATCGAAAAAAAAACTGAAAAAGTACATCAGTAAAGTACTAGTACTCTTTGGCCGATTTTGATTAAAAGCTTATTTTTCCGGTCCCGGAAGGTGTTTAACTTAAATATAAAATTTCAACCTCGTAGCTCAATTCCTTCATCCTTAAAATTGAACACACAACAACACACCACCCACCCACCCACCCACCCACAACACACACAGACAGACCATGTCGCGAAAACCACTTTTTTGGATTCAGGGGACCTCAAAACGTGAAGATCCATCAAAATCTCGACATCGAATTTTTTTGACATGAATCCAATACTTTCTCTCTATATATATTACATATATACATAGGTAAGAGAAAGTAAAAAAAGAGAGATCAGCGCCGCAGCCTGGCAACGCACTCGACTCGACTGACCGAGAGAAGAGACTTGTCTTTCTATAGGAATAAAACAGATGAAAATAACAATTCCTTT
>JAKCPI010016094.1:0-45494 GCA_023213315.1 Euborellia annulipes
ATTTTCTTTTAATTATTATTCTTAATTTTCACGGAGTATTTATAAGGTGAGATTGTCGATCATTAGATATATTCAAATTATTATTTTTTGTTAAGCCTCTATTTTAAAAGAATAATAGAACAACGAAAATCAATTTTAATTTTTTAAATGATCAAATAAACACAACCATGTCTCTACTCGTAAAATATGTAGAAATCTTGTTTTAGTTGAAAACGAAAAGCATGTTTACCCAATATAATTAGGCAATTAGCATGTTCAAATTTATCTATACTTATAACTTGATTTTATTAGCGAACACACAATAGAGAGGATTTGGTGCCGGATAAAATAGTAGTGACGATTAATCTGGCTTTTGGCAATAGACTAGTTAATTGAAATATTCAGTGTTGTTGTCCCCCTGGTGCAGCTTTAGAATGCACAGATGCATGTCGGACATGAAGTGATCCACATGTGCAAGGCGGGCTGCAAATGACAGAAGGTGGAGTTCACACGGGAATCGAGAACCGAGAACCGAACCCGGTAAGGACACACATATACGTATAGAGACACACAGAGACCCGGTAATCCGCAAAGCCGTTGAAAGCGACACCAACGCCTGCACATGTATTACCTCCCCCTCCCCCTCCCTCAACACATACTACTATTCACACCCACACCACTGAACACCTCCAACTAACACTAAGTGATGAATAAATTTGAATTTACATCCTCTTTTTATATTTAATTATTAATTATTTTGAAAATATTGAGTAGGAGAATTTTAATAGGGCTATGAATTTATTACAAGTAATATGTAGCCTTCGGGCTTGGCGTAGTTGGTAGAGCGCCAGCCTTGTATACCAAGGGTCGAGGGTTCGGATCCCAGGCAGTCCGATGATTTTATTAAAGTCGTTTGGATACCAAATGGCTTAAATAAGAATGCCTGGACTCCCAATATATATATTTACAAATAACGAATATCGTTTAAAGTCTTAAATGGCCTAAGTTGCCGAAAAGACTGTGTGTATGCGTGTAGGTATGAATGGGAAAAAAGTGTGATTGTTTTTTAGTAAAAAAAAAAAAAAAAGTAATATATAAATAAATATTTGCTTTCGTTTGTAATAATAAGCATACGGATTATATATCTAGGCAGCTTATGTAATGCTGGGGTGGCCCTGATTATCTTGATTAGTCAGTCTAGTCTTTATTTAGAATTCCTTTCGATTGTACGAACATTTTACTTTCTCTTACTATGCACGTAGGCTTCCTAGGTATATATATCAATAAAAAGTATTGGATTCATACGAAAAGAGATTTTGAGGGAAATACATATTTTGAGAACAAAAAAATGGGTCCCGGAAAATGGGCTGTCTGTGTGAGTTCAATTTAAAGCATGAAAATACTAGGTTGAAATTTTATATTTAAGCCCTGAGGTTTGAAAGTTAGGTGTTGAACTGCATCAAACTAAAAGTACAAGTAGGCCTACTTTACTGATGTAGTTTTTCAGGGTTTTTTTTTCGATTTTCTCAAAATTCGCTCAAACGATTTTGATTAAAATTCAAAACAATTATTTTTTAGATGCTCTTTAAAATGTATATTCTCATTTTGCTCTTGAAATAGCATAAAGATTACTTTACTCTTGTAATTCATAGGAAAGATAAGAGAAATAAATATTTTCCTATATTTATAAATTTTACATCTGAATTCTATCCTAATAAAGGGGGGGGGTAAAGGGGGTAATTACCCCCTGAGATTTAAAAAAAACTTTTTTT
The DNA here is from genome assembly GCA_023213315.1 of Euborellia annulipes. NCBI lineage: Eukaryota > Metazoa > Arthropoda > Insecta > Dermaptera > Anisolabididae > Euborellia > Euborellia annulipes. Next base: position 1,752 of record JAKCPI010016094.1, read on the forward strand.
TCGAAAAAAAAATTTATTTTTAATGAAAAATTCTTAAAAATTTGTTTTATATTTATATTCTGGCAAACAAGTACAGAATGCGCCTTTAAATTACCGAAATTAAGAAAAAAATGTGTGCTGTGCGAGCAGGTCACTCCAGACTTCCCCCTCCCCTTCCCGAGAAACACCTCTGGATCCGCCACTACCAGAAACTAAATATATGTCGACACAAAAAATCTGATGTGAAAAGCACAGAACACAACTTTCAATTACCAAAGGTAAGAGAAAGTTGTGTGCTGAGTGAAGAGTCACACCAAATTTTTTTTTATTTATATTTCTCTCTCTTATTTTGAACTTAATCTTCTTACCGCAAAATGAATTTCCGTTTAATTTAATACTATTTATTCTTTGTAATTAGAGAGAAAAATTCGTAATTTTATTTTTCTAAAATATTATTTATTAATTAAGAGATACTTAAATGTTTTTATCTTCTCTTTGTAATAATAAGTAACCAGGTCAAAAAAAAAAAAAAAAAAAACATCTACTTAAATTCGTGTTCGTTAAAGCTATCTTTGAAGAAATACACGATAAAAGTATCTTTCTTTATTTAAAAAAAAAAAAAAAAAAATGAAATTTACTGTTAATTGTTTTGCTAACCCAGTTAAAACTACCATTTCAGAGAGAATTTAAAAAAGAAGTTGTATGATTATTTATTGCGTTAATATGAAATATAAATTCCAACGCCTTCGCAGATTAGAGCACAAGTCTTGATTATTCTCCATCTCTCTAAAGAACAACTTGGTTTGTGAAGGTGTGAAGTTTAAAATCTGGTGTGACTGGCGCCAGCACACAACTTTCTCTTACCTTCGGTAATCGAAAGTTGTGTTCTGTGCTTGTCACACCAGATTTTTGTGTCGACATATATTTAGTTCCCGACAGTACGGAACATTTGAATTCAGATGTAAAATTTATAAGTATGGGGGAAAATATTTATATTTTGTTACCATGGCAACCATTTCTCCTATTCTTCCCTATGAAATACAAGAGTAAAGTGGTCTTTAGAAGATTTCAATCGCAAAATGAGAATATACATTTTAAAGAACATCTAAAAAATAATTGATTTTTGAATTTAAAAAAAAATCGTTGGAGCAAATTTTGAGAAAATCGAAAAAAACTGAAAAAGTACATCAGTAAAGTACTAGTACCTTTGGCCGATTTTGATTAAAAGCTTATTTTTCCGGTCCCGGGGGTGTTTAACTTAAATATAAAATTTCAACCTCGTAGCTCAATTCCTTCATCCTTAAAATTGAACACACACCCACCACACCCACACACCCACACACCCACACACCCACACACCCACCCACACACCCACAGACAGACCATGTCGCGAAAACCACTTTTTTGGATTCAGGGGACCTCAAAACGTGAAGATCCATCAAAATCTCGACATCGAATTTTTGACATGAATCCAATACTTTCTCTCTATATATATATATTACATATATACATAGGTAGAGAAAGTAAAAAGAATGAAACTCGAGTTATAATATAATAATAATAATAAAGAGATCTCAGAGTTTTTAAATAAATAATAATTTTGAACAGAATATAGAAAGTAAGTTGAAATAAGAAATTGCAGTTCAAGATAAAAAAATTCAATGGTTTTTATTTTTATTATAAAGTAAAAGATAGGAGAGAAGAGGATCAGCTCCAAAGGTCTTTGTTGTCAAGCAATTGAACCGCAGAGGGGTTGCTTAGAGAAAGAAGACAGCAGTTTCAAAAAAGAACAATTGTTGCCGATAATTGGGTTACTTTCGTTATTATAAAATTATTAGGAATTTTCCAACTTCTAACAGTTAGTCAGCCCTCAGGCTTTGGTGTAGTGGCTAGTGTGCTGGCTTTCTGAACCAAGGGTCGCGGGTTGGCATCCCGTCTCATAAGTTAATAATTTAATTACCAGAAATAATAAAGGGTCGGACCTTAGAAAGCTGCAATTTGGCATGTAGATTACATTTGTGCCCTAGGTGTCATACAATATTTTGTGGAAGCACACCGGCTAAGCTGGAGATTCTGGGTTCGATTCCCGAGTGCCATGGGACGTTTGGCCCATCAAGAAATAAACATACTCTCAAAATATTGTTAAATATTTATTATTTGTAACATTAACTGTATAGAGGTTTACTTGACAATGGAGTTAGTTGCAGGTTGAGATGTAAATTAAGAATAAATAAAAATTTATTTGAATTGACGACCAATTGCAATAATTGGTTTCGGTCACTCAGAACCATCATTAGATCAGATCTGTAAATTTACATCGTCAATTCAAATAAATTCTGAAAATAAATTTTTATTTATTCTTAATTTTGCATCTCAACCTGCAACTAAATCCATAGTCAAGTAAACCTCTATACAACTAATGTTGATAATTTCTTGGTCTGTTTTGTTTATTATTGGAACGAAGTTTTTAACGCAGCTTACGCTGGGTGAATTGGGAGAAAATGTAACGTAACAAAAACGCGTTCCTAACAAAAATGCGTTCCCAGCGCCTGAGCGACGTCGGAGGAAGGCGAAATTAGCCGAAATCTTGGCGAGGCCACGCCCACCATCTCCTTCTCTTTATTTCCTTCTATCTACCGTAGGCCGAAGTCGAGCAAAAGGTTACAGCGGGCGCAGCTCCTTGGCTTTCCGTCTATTTAAATAATATTCATATTAAATTATATTCTGAGTTGAAGAAAAGGCGTGAGGAACTTCGTTCCTGCAGGGGTCCCTATGACCCCACACGTTTGCTTTTTTTTTGATATTTCTATAGATATTTTCCGAAAATATCTTGCAGAGATGGGGCCCCCTTATGTATTTATAATAATTTGTATGCAATATTAAATATTAATAAATTCAGGGGAAACAAGATCGAATAGAATTCAATCAATTCTCATTAGCATTATCTGATGAAACAGCGACAGTTGCTCCCATAAGTGTCACGATGCAATATTAAAGGCGTATGTGTGGTATTTTCCCACTCTCTTTCACTTCCAAAGGGTGTTAGAGAGAAATGTGAGAGAGAGAGAGAGAGAGAGAGAGAGGCGATGCTCATGCTAAGAACGCGTCCTTGTTCAAATCGGCTTATGTTGCCGAATACGCGTTCACTTGTCGGTTGTTCGTGTTGTTGTTGTGCAAATTCCTGTTTGCAAAAGAATCAACGAGTATCGAGTGAAGGCTTTAGTTTTCAAGTAGACTTCTCCATTAGATTACTTTCATCAAATTAATTAATAAGAGAGATTCTTTATTTCTAGAATTCATATATCATATTACGGTATTTAATTTTATTTGTTGATTTGTTAATATTGAAAATTTATTACCGAGAAATGGCGTATTTAAATGGGGACGGTAATTAAATTTAATCGCCAACAAGGAGCAAATGAATAAAAAAATTAATTTTTTATTTAGTTTATAATCAGGGCTGTCGGAGATTCATTCGAGTAAAGAAATTAGACACATTTTTATGACGTCGCAGAGCACACAAATTTCTCTTACCTTTGATAAAAGAAAGTTGTGTTCTGTGCTTGATACACCAGATTTTTTGTGTCGACATATAACCGTTATTTAGTTTCCGTCTATTTTTTTTTTAACCCACTTTTTTCTCATTCACACACACACACACACACACATTGACTCAATCTTTTCGGCAACTTAGACCATATAAGACTTTGGCGATAACTGTTATAATACTAATATATATATGAGGTATTGGATATGGAGAATGGAGAAAATAGACATCAGCGAGTTGCTTTCCACAATTAAAATAATTTATTCTGCATATATTTCGGAATGCCTACGCAATCCATCTTCAGTGCATCAAATTACACTTATGTGGAGCGTGTCTTAATGATAATTTAAGACACGCTCCACATAAGTGTAATTTGATGCACTGAAGATGGATTGCGTAGGCATTCCGAAATATATGCAGAATAAATTATTTTAATTGTGGAAAGCAACTCGCTGGTGTCTATTTTCTCCATATCCAATACCTCAACGATCTGTTCCAGCAAAATTTTAACTTCTACTAATATATATATATATTTGGGGTTCAGACATTCTTATTTAAGCCATTTGGTATCCAAATGGTTCAAATAAAACCATCGGATTGCCTAGGAGCGAACTAGCGACCCTTGGTATACAAGGCCAGCACGCTAACCCCTACACCAAATCCGCGCGCTTATATATTAGAATTCAAGATGTAAAAATCTGGTGTGACTGGTCGCACAGCACACAACTTTCTCTTACCTTCGGTAATCGAAAGTTGTGTTCTGCGCTTGTCACATCAGATTTTTGAATTTTAATCAAAATCATTGGAACTAATTTCGAGAAAAACTAAAAAAGTACATCGGTAAAGTACTAGTACTTTTTGGGCGATTTTGTTTAAAAGCTTATTTACACGAGTTCGGAAGGTGCCTAACTTAAATATAAAATTTCAACCTCCTGGCTCATTTTCTTCATGGTCAAAAATGTCCACACAAACACACAGACCAATTTGCGGGACCCAATTTTTTGGACTTAGGGGACCTCAAAACATGTATTTCCATCAAAATTTCGATAACGAATTTTCGAGATGATTTCAATATTTTCTCTCTCTATATATTTCATATATAGGGTAAGAGAAAGTAAAAAAAAAAGGTTATGATTTCAGAACGTCAATTCGTACCTCTAAACCCTATAAAAGTTAAAATGAATTATTAAATACTTTTCATATTTTTAACCTAATAATATAAAGTGGTTATAGAAAAAAAAAATATATGTGATGACACCATCACATTTTTAATATTCATATGCATACAGAGAATAAGCAAAAAATAAAAGAGGTTTAAATCAAATTCATTAAACTCATAAAGATTATTTGTCAAGCGTGAATTAATAAAAATTCTAATTATCCTCGTTTTAATATATGTACTAAAAATATATTCCCTCTTTAAAAATTATTCACCTCTCTTTATGAAAATTTATTAAATATTAAATTTATTATATATACATAAAAATGGCCATTCTAAACAGAGATCTGCTTATATATCCGTAGTCATATTCATCAAAAAAGGCTTTAAGGAATATTTTTTTCTATTTTAGATTATATTCTCGGCTAATAAATAATACTCGGGGGTAATCTGGTGTGACTGGTCGCACAGCACAATATTTTTTCTTACTTTCGGTAATTTAAAGGTACAGTGAGGGACAATATTAAGTCCCACCTATGCGTTTTCTACTTATGATTATTTTATTGTTTTTAAAAAAATATTATATTTTTTTGATGGAAACTTTCATGGTTCAAACAGAAAATTTCCAATAAAGATTTTCATTTTCTTTTATAAAAACAATGAAATAATCACAAGTAGAAAACGCATGGGTGGGACTTAATATTGACCCTCACTGTACATTCTGTACTTGTTTACAAGAATATAGGCCTACCATATATATACAAATCAATTTTTTCAAGTATTAATTTTTAAATTTTTATATTACAAATAAAATTTATTTCAAAAAAAAAATAAATATTTTTCTCAAATCTTGGGAGGGGGGGGGGGTGTAATTACTCTCTTCCCCCCCTCCCGTATCCGCCCTTACACAACACTCAACTTTCTCTTACGTTTGGAAATTGAAAGTTGTGTTCTGTGCTTGTAACAACAGATTTTTTTGTACTGACTTATATTTTGTTTCCGCAAGTAGATTAGAAATTAAGGTGTAAACAAACATTAAAGCTTTTACAATAATTCACCTTCTATTTTTACATCAAACAGGATCTAATAACCCCCTCGGAATTAATAGTAATATAGATAAAATTCCCTTTCATCCTTACTTTTCCTTTATAGTAATTTTTAAAAAAAAAATCGTATTGAAAAAATTATATATTTTAAGGTATGAATCTCATGTTCCAGTACTCCTTGAACAAGTTAATTTGTTGTCTAGGTAACCAAAGTACAAGAGTAAAGTTTCAAACAATTTTGAGAGCAAAATGAGAAAATACATTTTTTTGAATCTTGACATCGAATTTTTGTAGTGATCGCAATACTTTCTCTCTATATATATTTCATATATGGACCATGTTATGCAATAGTGTGTCAAGCGCCAAAAAATTAAAAATTGAGTTAAGCACGGAATATTGTTTCAAATGCTATAATTAATAGTATTTTTTTATGAAATATGTCCTAAAAAAAATTATATTTAATGTTACTTGCACAATTGACAAAAAACTTTAATGTTAATTTTCTCAAAACTCGGTAGCTGGCGCTTGACACACTAATGCGTAACAGGGTCCATATAGTGTAAGAGAAAGTAAAAATATCTAAGAAATAATTGATATATGAATTAATTTTATTAAAAATGGTTTAAGTGAATTTTGAGAAAATCGAAAAAAAAAAAAACTGAAAAAGTACACTAATAAAGTACTAGTATAATAAAGTAGTAGTATGCCTACTCTTTGCCAGACCTTATTACTAATTAAAAGCTTATTTTCGCGTCTCAGGAGAGAACTTCAAGAATAAAATTTCAACTTCTTAGTTCAGTTTCTTCTTATTTTATATTGACAGACCATGGGGCCTCAAAACGTGTATTTTCATCAAAATCTCGAGATCGACTTTCGAATACCAAAAGTAAGAGAAGTTGAGTCAATCAAACTAGTATTTTTTTATTTTAAACATCTTTATATTATTCAAATGTATGTAATAAACTTTTTAATAAAAAAAATGTCATCTTTCGAATAAACTCTAAAAATCATTGCGAAACATTAGAATGGATTCTCTAAGAGGTCAAGTACTCAACTGCTTTTCATCTATTGAAAATCAAGAGTACAAATATATACAGTATTTCTTTGAATATCAAGTATCTCATTACTAAAATAAACAAATGGAAATTTCAAAAAATTTATTTATTTTTTTTTAAACAAAAACCACCGTCGTGGAAATTTAATTAGAGGCTTCAAATTTTAGAAAATTAGTGAATTTAATTGGTTTTCTATAGAGAAAAAATAAAGTCATGAATTACGCTGTTTTTTTTTTTTTTTTAATGAGGTTGATAATTCCAAAAGCAGATTATTATAATATTATGATTCTCTAGTCTCTCAACTTGACTTGACGATTATGTTATTTAGAAATTTTTATTTGAACAAAAAAAAAAAAATATATAAAATTTTTTTTTTCTTTTGAAAAAACGGAGTGCAAAATATTATATATCCACCTTGCAGTATTATATATGTACGGACGAAAAGCAAAAAAATCTGGTGTGATGGTCGCACAGCACGCAACTTTCTCTTAAGTTATGTACTGTGCTGGTCAAACCAGATTTTTTGTGTCGAGATATATTTAGTTCCCCATAGCAGCTTAGTTCCAAACTTGCATTTTAAATGTTGACTGCTTGAAATAAACTATGGTTATTTTTCAAAATTTTAATCTCATATTTGGACATTTTATACACAATATAGAATCGTAAATAAATACAAAAAAAAAATTTTAAATGTGTAAAATGTTCGAAAAGTAGTCCCAAACCCTTTTTAATTCGAAATTAATATGCAAATCCCCGTAAGGATTTAATATTGGCTCTATGGAAGGAAGAGCCGGAAAATGAATTTGAATCTGAGTAAAGTGTACTTGATACAATTTTCACGAAAAATTTTATTGGTATACTTTTTAAACAATATCTACAAAATAGTTGATTTATACGAATTTTAATCTAAAAATTCGCTCCAACGATTTTGATTAAAATTCAAAAATCAATTATTTTTTAGATGCTCTTTGAAACTCTGCTGAGACGCGAAAATAAGCTTTTAATTATTAATTATGTATGCCAAAGGGTAGGCCTACTAGCACTTTATTAGTGTACTTTTTCAGTTTTTTTTTCCCCCGATTTTCTCAAAATTCACTCAAACCATTTTTAATAAAATTAATTCATATATCAATTATTTCTTAGATGTTTTTACTTTCTCTTACCCTATAAGAAATATATATATAGAGAGAAAGAAAGTATTGCGATCATGTCAAAAATTCGATGTCGAGATTTTAAAAAATGTATTTTCTCATTTTGCTCTCAAAATTGTTTGAAACTTTACTTTGACAACAAATTTTTTAATATTTGTAAATTTTACACCTTGATTTCTAATCTATTTGCGGAAACAAAATATATGTCAATACAAAAAAAAATTTGTTGTGACAAGCACAGTACACAACTTTCGATTGCCGAAGGTAAGAGAAAGTTGTGTGCTGTGCGACCAGTCACACCAGATTTTTTTTACTATCGATAAATCGCATTGTTAAGTTGTGAATATCATCGGGAATATTTTCAGTTGAAAGCGTTTAAATCGTGTTGGCCAGAACTAAGATAAATAAAACATTGAAAAAGTAACATGATTAAATTTTTATGATTTTTCATTCCAACAAAAATGAATTCTATTATATTTGTTTGTCTTTTGATTTTTTTTTTTTTTTGAATAAAATTTTTTAATCCTTTAAACTGATAAACCATATCATAGTCGAGTGTTATTTTTAATTTCTACAAGTTAATATGACTCTCTCTGATTGGTAAGGTCAAAAGGTTTACAAAACACGATTGCCAGTCTGTAATATGAGTGACCAAATAAAAAATTTTTAGAGGACGCTGGCAGCCAGAGAGAGAGAGAGAGAGAGGCAGAAAGGAAAGGGGGAAGCTACAATATTAAATTAAAAAAATATATATAGATGCTATATAAATTTGAAATAAAACATATCTAGCGCCCTGAGTCGCTTGTTGAGTTGCAGTTGCAACGCTTCCTCTTCCGCATGGTTGGAATACAAAGCCCGATTAAAAAAATAAAAATAAAACTTTATTAATTTCATATTTTTTTTTTTTTTTTTTTTTTTTTTTCATTAAAAGGCTTAAAATACTTTCGTTTATTTGGTCATATTCGTTTAATAAATATTGCAATATATCTAAATGTTGCTTAATTAATTCGCGGAAAAATTAAACGAACAATCAAATACTGATGAAAAAATCTGGCGGGACAGTTCGCACAGCACACAACTTTTTCTTACTTCGGTTGTGTTCTGTGCTTGTTACACCCAAGGGCGGATACAGAGGCGTTTCTCGGGGGGGGGGGGTAATCTGGTGTGACTGGTCGCACAGCACACAATTTTTTTCTTAATTTCAATAATTTAAAGGTGCATTTTGTACTTGTTTGCCAGAATATAAATACAAATCAAATTTTTAAGTATTATTTTTTTAAATTTTACATTCAAAATAAATTTTTTACCCCCTTTACCCCCCCCCCCGTATCCGCCCTTGGTTACACCAGATTTTTTGTGTGTGTATATATATAGATATATATTTAGTTTCCTCCGATACTTTAAAATTCAAGATGTAAGTTTTAGGCCTATTTGGGAAAATATTTATATTTTGTTACCATGGGAACAATTTCTCCTATCTTTCCTATGGAGTACAAGAGTAAAGTGTGCTTCAGAAGATTTCAATGGCAAAATGAGAATATACATTTGAAAGAGCATCTAAAAAATAATTGATTTTTTAATTTTAATCAAAATCGTTAGATCAAATTTTGAGAAAATCGAAAAAAAAAACTAAAAAAGTACTAGTACTCTTTGGCCGATTTTGTTTAAAAGTTTTTTTTTTTTTTTTTTTTTTTATTTATTTTGCCCGTTTGGCCTGTTTAAAAGTTTATTTTCACGCTTGAGGAGGATGTCTAACTTAAATATAAAATTTCAGCCATGTAGCTTAATTTTTGCATGCTTAAAATAGAATACACACAGACAAACTGACACACACACACAGACGCACTGACAGACAGATCATGTTGCGAAAAGATTACTAGTACTTTACTGATGTATTTTTTCAGTTTTTTTAGATTTTCTCTAAATTCGCTCCGTTTTTTTTTTTAATTCAAAAATCAATTATTTTTTAGATTCTCTTTAAAATGTATATTCTCATTTTGCCATTGAAATCTTCTGAAGACCACTTTACTCTTGTACTCCATAGAAAAGATAGGAGAAATGATTGCCATGGTAACAAAATATAAATATTTTGCCATACTTATAAACTTTACACCTTGAAAATCGAATGAACCGGACTGTCGGAAACTAAATACATGTCGACACAAAAAATCTGACAAGCACAGTAAACAACTTTCGATTACCGAAGGTAAGAGAAAGTTGTGTGCTGTGCGTCAGTCAAACCAGAGTTTTTTGGATTCAGGGCACCTCAAATCTTTATATCCACCAGAATTTCGACATTAAATTTTTGACATGAATCCAATACTCTCTAGGTTAAATATAGAGAAAGTAAAAACAAATGTAAAATAATAGTTGGTATCGTTTTGCGGACGAGAATTTTAATAAATAAATTTAATTAATAATTTTGATTGTGATAGGCTGTTTTCTTAGACTTGTGAGATACGATTTCGCAAGAGAGAGAGAGAGAGAGAGAGGCTTAAGCCGATTGTTTATTAATATCCGGGGTGCGTGTTGCGGCACAGGGCGTCTAGAGTGCAAGAGGGCGTAGGGCGGAGGGCAAAGGCGCAGGGTGTCTGGGTCTGGGCTAAGTGAATTATACATACTAGATTTGAACCAGCGTGAGAAGAGCCCCACATGCGCTCCCATCTTTTCATCGTCTCATCGCACTCAGCCTATGCAAAAACTTTCTGTCATGCTGCCTGCCTGCCTAATTCACGAGGAAAAGAGCTTCTTATGCCCAGGTCCTCTTTCTTTCTTGGACTTAGTCGACAGGGGATTTTCAAAATTAAGATTTTTTTTTTTCAATTTAAATAATCTATTTTTTAGAAAGGTGCTTAATATTTAAATAACGATTTTCTTATTCTAATTATAATCAAGTTCATTTATAGTGAACTATTTGAAATGAAGTTCCGGAATGACCGATCTGGAGCTCGGGGGTGATAAAATTGGAAAAAACTAAAAAGTATTATACATCAGTAAAGTATTAGTACTCGAAGAATTTGTTTTGTACCGGAAATGGTATATATTTAAAATTTGATAGAAATCATTTCGATAAAATTGGAAAAATCTAAAAAAGTACATCAGTAAAGTGTGCTAGTACTCGAGGTTATCCAAAGACAAGATCAATCGTAGTACTATAGTGATGTGCTTGCATAATAAACAACGTACATTGCTCGTTTAATAGTATGAGATAAGTTTCAATCAAAAGCCAGATTGCGAGAGATAGTATCAAAACCCCATTACAATTCTACTCTCCTTTTACTACAATTTTGGGGGAATAGTTGATGAGTAAACAATTTTTTATTACGAGAATTTTTAATTATAGACCACATTTTTGTATTAAATATTTATTAAAATATATAAATACTGTACAACGTTTCAACTGCTTATTCTTGAAAACGTTGGACGTTGAAACGTTGTACAGTATTTATATATTTTAATAAATATTTAATACAAAAATGTGGTCTATAATTAAAAATTCTCCTAATAATAATATTTCAAACCACAAAAGCTTTAATAAACATAAACAATTTTTATTTAGAATTTAATACTTATTGCTTAAGTATGTTTATACAATAGTTCTTTCGGGATGAAAAATCATTTCGACTTTAAAATTTTATCATTGATATGCATAGCAAAGCCTAGTTTCAAATTTCAAGATTCTGGTGCAGAGAAAGGCTAGTGATTAGAGATGTTGAGTTCTACTGTCAACGACCGGACTCTCGAACGAAAGTAAAAATGGTCAAAAATGGGAAGTAAAAATACAACAATGGGTATCTGAGTAGTACTAGAGGAGTAATATTAAACTTTGAAGCCTGACGGACAAAACACAAGCGTTTTTTTGAAGTTCTTTTTTTAAACCTAGCAATATTTAAATGTTTTTAAATGTATCCTTTTGACTATGTATTTTGAGTCTTGTTTGAAACCTCTTAATAAAAAGTAAAAATGAAAGTAAGTATAGAGATATATAAAATAAGTCAAAAATATGGCAGACAATACACCGCATCGACTCATATATAATAAACCAACCATCAAAAAATATGGTGTGACTGATCGCACAGCACACAACTTTCTCTTACCCTTCTATCTTTTCTATGGTGTACAGGAGATTTCATTGACAAAATATGAAAATATACATTTTAAAGAGCATTTAAAAAATAATTGATTTTTGAATTTCAATCAAAATCGTTGGAGCGAATTTAGAGAAAATCGAAAAAAACTGAAAAAGTGCATCAGTAAAGTACTAGTAGTCTTTGGTCGATTTTGTCCAAAAGCTTCGTGTCACGTCCCATGGGGGTGCCTAACTTAAATATAAAATTTCAACTTCCTAGCTCTTTTCGTTCTTGAGATATTTTGTTCACACACACACACAGACACACAAACTGACCATGTCGCGAAAACCACTTTTTCGGATTCAGGGGACCTCAAATCAATCCATCAAAATCTCGACAAATATATCCATCAAAATCTCGACATCCAATTTTTGACATGAATCCAATACTTTCTCCCTCTAACATGTTATATATTAACATATAATTATACAGTTAAGAGAAAGTAAAAATAATTAATAAGATTATTAGTTAATGACATATATAAATAAGTTGAAATATTTACCCAAGTAGTACTTTGAAGAAGGTTCATTATCCGAAGAGCCTAATCTAGGCAACGCCTCGTCTCGAGCGTAGAGCAGGCGGAGGGATGCGATGAAAAAAGGGAGAAACGTCCGCCTAGTGCGTCGAGGTGGAATTAAGCTGCACCTGTAACAAACAACGAATCATTTAAAATTCATATAAACGTTTCGGTCACTATTTTTTTAACCCTCAACAGCTAATTATAAAAAAGAAGACGCTAAATGTTCAGCGGTTTTTTTTTTTTTATTAAATGTCTTTTATTTCTAGTGATAACAATAGTTAAAAATTAAAACAAAAGTTTAAAATTTTTCTTTCTCTTACCTATGTATATATGTAATATATATATAGAGAGAAAGTATTGGATTCATGTCAAAAATTCGATGTCGAGATTTTGATGGATCTTCACGTTTTGAGGTCCCCTGAATCCAAAAAAGTGGTTTTCGCGACATGGTCTGTGTGTCTGTCTCTCTCTCTCTCTCTGTGTGTGTGTGTCTGTGTGTGGGTGTGTGTGTGTGTGTGTGTTCAATTTTAAGCATGAAGGAATTGAGCTAGGAGGTTGAAATTTTATATTTAAGTTAAACACCCCCCGGGACCGGAAAAATAAGCTTTTAATCAAAATCGGCCAAAGAGTACTAGTACTTTACTGATGTACTTTTTCAGTTTTTTTCGATTTTCTCAAAATTTGCTCCAACGATTTTTTTTTTAAATTCAAAAATCAATTATTTTTTAGATGCTCTTTAAAATGTATATTCTCATTTTGTGATTGAAATCTTCTGAAGACCACTTTACTCTTGTATTTTATAGGGAAGATAGGAGAAATGGTTGCCATGGTAACAAAATATAAATATTTTCCCATACTTATAAATTTTACATCTGAATTCATATGTTCCGTACTGTCGGGAACTAAATATATGTCGACACAAAAAATCTGGTGTGACAAGCACAGTACACAACTTTCGATTACCGAAGGTAAGAGAAAGTTGTGTGCTGTGCGCCAGTCACACCAGATTTTTTCTTCTTCAATGCACCCCATTCTAAAAACATTAAATAAATTCTTTGAAAATTTTCGTTAGCTTGAATTTGTCTGTGAATTTATTAGATTAGCGATAGCAAATCCTACATAAATATAAATGTTTAATGAAGAAACTCTAGGCAGACAATAGCCGGCTGGCCGTTGGTTGGGTTGTGTTTGCATTTGCAGCAATGGACGTTTCAATTTATCCTGGCCAGGATGTTCCTCCTTCCAATCCGCAAAGTTGAACATCATAATGGATTGAGAGAGTCAAGTCAATCTGCATGTTAATTGCTTCCCAAATGAGATTTTTAACGCAGACCACTCGGTCTCTCTACTCTCTCTGGAAACTTGAATTACCATCAATTAGAATCGAAGATTAATCCAATAATAAGCCACTACCAACTTGGCCATAAACAAATAAATCTTCCTATATTAAAGAATTTTAGATGAAAAATTGTACAATCCCACATATATTCCTGAAAAATACATCAGTAAAGTACTAGTACTTTTGGGCCGATTTTTTTCAAAAGTTTATTTTCACTCCTTGGGGCGGTGACTAACTCAAATATAAAATTTCAAACTCTTAGCTCTTTTCGTTCATGAGATATTTTGTTCACAGACAGAAAGACCAATTTGTGGGGCCCACTCTTTTGGACTCAGGGGACCTCAAAACGTGTATATCCATCAAAATCTCAACATCGAATTTTTGACATGATCCCAATACTTTATATATATTTCATATATAGGGTAAGAGAAAGTAAAAATATATCTTCTAAATTGTAGAAAAACGTTTCTAATTCCTTTTTCTTAAAAATATATTTCGTTGATTCATTCATAAAACATTTTTATTTGGCTGCAGATCTGAAAGTTAAATGTGAAATATCTAAGAACTCTTTTAATATGGTTTGATGGTTTGTAGATATCTTTGGCAGGTTCATGAATGTGTGACATTTAAATTTTAAATTTTTTTTTCCTTTCCAGTTGAAAAGACCATCGATAGTTTATCCAAGTTCTTCAATGTTTTTCTGATCAAGTTTTTACTTCTTTTTTTTCTGTTTGTCTCGTCGTCATCAAAAGAAAAAAAATATATATATACGTCTGTCTTTGGGTATATAGAAAGGCTTTATGCCTGACAGAGAAAATATCATCGGCCGTATTAAATGTATAAATAACAAAGCCAATTGGAGATCGTTTTAAATCGTACCGAGAGTGAATAATTCGTCCCTGAGGTATCTGCCGAGTGGTGGGTTTAGCACCTCTCTGTCGTCTTAAGGCTTTAGGATTGGAAGGCCCCAGTGGAGAAAACGACCCCCCGAACTCACCCTCCACCCCCAAGTTGCTCAAATATTGAATCGGGCAATTCCTTTACGTCGCTCAAGAAACCTAGCCGTGTGTAAGATCAAAGGCCTGATCAATCTACGCATGGACAAATCCGCTACAGACATCTCCAAAATCCCCGGGCACCCATCCCCACCGTCTCTTGGTGACTCCTTTACAGTCTGCCTTCCACCTGCCATCGTCTTTTGTCCGACTCAACTTGGTATTTCTACCCGCAAATTGTCATTTTAATTCTCCCCAATCCCAAAAGCTTTCCTTCCTTCTTTAGCATATTGCACCGTTTTCTTTTATTTATTTTCTCTCTCTCTCTCTCTCTCTCTTTATTTCTCATTATTTCCCGAGAAGATGACAATCTACTTTCTATGGGAAAAAGTTTTATTAAGTTTTATGAAAAATATAATTAGACAAATTTTTTTAATATTGTTTTTCGAGTTAACGAGTTAAAATTATTCAATTACTAGGCAAGTATTTAACTTAAATTTTTCTAATTATATCTAATTTTGCAATTTAGTTTAAAACATGATTAGGATAGAAAATAAAAAAAAATGTATGCCACAAAAATTTTGTTGACTTGAGGATTCTTGCCGCGAAAACATATTTAAAACAGGATTTAATAAACGATATTACAGGATCTACTCGGTGAGTGTAATGTTTATATAAAAAATTTAAAAAATTTTTTATTACTATTTTTACTATTTTTTATTTCTAGTCACTTGTCGGCCAACCAGTGTACATTTTATGATGTCGATCGATGGATTGAAACATTCTGGTTGGACAAGTGAATAAAATAAATAGTAATAAAAATTTTTTATATAAACATTCCTCACAATTCGAGGCCCTTGTAATATCTTATAAAGACTATGTTTAAAATATGTTTACAATTTTATCTGCATACTTAATTATACAGTAAATAAAAAATCATAGTATATGTAGTATTTTTGTTTGTCTATTTGTATTTATAATCTTATTATGAATGTACAACTTTTGATAATTTATTTTTATGACTTTTGTATTTTATTGTACTGAGAGGTGCCAATGGTCAAGAGCTAAAGACTCGACCAATAAAAAAAAAAAGAATGAGGCAACGTGGCTTTTCGGTTAAGCCGGGGCTTAGTTTTTGGAGGTATAATTAAACTCGAGTTCGAACCCGGCTTGTCGCAAAAATTCACCCAAGTCGAGCGTCTCCACTGGAGCTATATAGGAATATAATCCCCTACAGTTCCAGGCACCTAAGGTTGAGTGTTGGGCATGGACCATTCCAAGATTGATCCTTTCCTGGGGCCCTAACACCCAGCTAGTGGGGGATCACAATAGATGAATTGTGAACGTGTATTATGGCGTGTTCCGTTCTGTTTGTGGAAGATAGGCAACCCAAATGAACAACTCTCTAATGGATATTTCAATTAATTGCTCCAGAGCAAATTCCATCTAATAAATTCAAACGAATTTTTGCACGCTACGGTAAATGGAAAAAAATATATAGGCCCTATAGGCCTTAGCCTTTAATTATATAAAGCTTATATTCTTTTTAGTAACTCTACGAGAATGAATAAATATAATAAAATTAATTTTTCATTTTTTTTTCCCTTTTGTAATTTTTCGCCATTTGCATTTATAGCTCTAATTGCATTTCTGACTCATCAAAGGGATTCCCTCTGAGACTACCTTAACTTTTATAGATCCCCTTAAGAAATAAATTAAAATACCTAAGAGCGTGATATCGAGTGATTTATCTAATGACGCGTTTAAATTCAAGGTTTTAATAAAAATGTTGAAAATTAAAATTTTCTTTTCAAATGTTTAAAATGAGATTATTGTTCGAGGGCGGGGAGGAGGGAGGGGATGTATTGATCTCATTAAAATTTTTGTTCTTCCCCTATTAAAAACAAGTTATTAAAAATAAAAGAGAAAGAAATTGAAGAAATGTCATTTTATATTTATGATATTAATTCAATAAGTTGTAGATCTAAGAGGAAGGGAGAAATTTTTTATATTAAGTAGCAAATTTGAGGTAGAGATTCCAAAGGTCAGGAGTTCTCATCCCGTTTTAGGCGACAAAAATTTATTTCAATTCGATTGGCTACCATTCCAATTCCGAAAAAGACTTTAAATTAAATTAAAAAAAATCTGGTGTGACTGTCGCACCAGATTTTATTTTGTGTTGAGATATATATAGTTTCCGACAGTAGGGTACATTTGAATTCAAGATGTAAAACTTTAAAGTATGGGAAAATATTTATATTTTATTACCATGGCAACATTTTCTCCTATCCTTCCTATGAAGTACAAGAGTAAAGTGGTCTTTAGAACAATCAATGGAGCAAAATGAGAATATACATTTTAAAGAGCATCTCATAAATAATTGTTTTTTGAATTTTAATCAAAATCGTTGGAGTGAATTTTGAGAAAATCGAAAAAAACTGTAAAAAAAAGTACTAGTACTCTTTGGCCGATTTTGTTTAAAAGCATATTTTCACGCCCTAGGGGGTGGTGCCTTACTTATATATAAAATTTCAACCTCCTATTTCAATTCCTTCATGCTTCCCTCCCTCTAAACACAGACAAATAGGCACCCAGACAGGCCATGTCGCGAGACATCGAATTTTTGACATGAATCCAATACTTTCTCTCTATATACCCTATATATGAATTAGTATATTAACATATACATATAGGTAAGAGAAAGTAAAAAGTAGCAAATTTTAATTAGGAATTTTAACAACTAAAAATGAGAATATTATTTAGAGGGTATTATGAAAGCGATGAATCTGGTAAAAAGATTCCAAGATACTAACAATAAGAAGAAGAATTATTTACAAACAAAACCAGGAACCTTCGATTTTGAAAGGGAGCCCATGAGATCATTGGAGTCGATTTATTTGAAAAATCAAATCTGAAGAAAAAATCGGCGTATTTTGTAGTTAATATAATAGAGAATAGAATAAATGAATGCGAATGATAAAAACAATTATAGTCGACGACTAATGACTATGAAAGAAGAAAATGCTGCAAACAAATATTGAAAGTAGAAATGAACAAGCATTCGTGAATTTAGTCCTTATAATTCGAAAAGTCAATGATTAATTAAATTCTCGAAAAATTCAAAAAATTTGTATTATATTTTCTTTTAAAATTTGTTAATTCAATATTAAAAAAATAAACAAAAAAAAAAAAGAAATATCTTGATTTGATATTTGAGAGAGATAATTTTCTACTTGACTAAATAATAAAGTGTTTGACTTCTCAGTTTTCGTGACGTGCAATTTGTTAAATTAATTAATCGCGTCGCTTAATTACTTCATAAACTTTACGGGTCTATACTTTTCGCGAACCGATTTATACTTTACAACTCTTAATTACCTCGTGTTAATTAATCTATAACCACCCAAGCTCTCCGTCCCCACCACTCTTCTGATCTTGCTTTTCTATATCTATATATCTCGGAGGCGGTGGTGGGGGGGGGGGGGGGGGTTTGGGATTCGGCAAAATATCATGCTTTTCCATTCAGTGCTGCTAGTATAAGACTTTTCACGGATAACTAAAATTATAGACTTGGTTCGAGATAAATCATATTTTTTGTTTTATAAATCATTCACGGCCAAGTGGCTCAGGGTTTTTCTTTTTGTAAATTGCGCTTGCGCGCCCGCCATCTCCCGGACATTAATTCTCTTTACAGGCAATCAATTCACTGTGAACCAATTATGCCGACTTCAGCATTATATATAACGCGATTTAATTAAAGGTATCACGGAACAAAATGATTAGTTAGTCGTTTATATAGCAATATATATATATATACCTTCGTACATATATATATATAATTATTTTTATCTTCCGCCATTGAAAAAGTTTCTACCTCATTCCACAATGGTGGGAGGGAAACTTTATTCTTGAACTATATCACGTTCAGTTGGAAAACTATTTCTATAAAATTGAAACGACTGTGAAAAAACTTTCGTTTCCCAGAAGGAATAAGTTGAGGAAAAAGTATTATATACTAAATTGATTTTTTTTTTGAGTTATCTCTCTTTAAAAATATATATAAGTATTTAAACTTTTTTTTTTGTTTTTAATATAAACAATGTGTGATACAGAGAAGAATTAATAATGAATAAGGCCTATTTATTCCGAATTTTCAAATTTAGTTATTTATTTTATAATAATAACTACTAATTAAATTTATATAATAATGTTAGAAATAAAAGTAGCGCGTCTTTATTTTTAATTCATCTCAGCCGTGAGGGTTGACGTTTTGATCCCGGTAGGGATCATCTTCAGAGCATTGGGGTTAGTTGTAATACATGTAGAGATTTCTTGGATTCGATTTTCATGTCTAATATAAATATAACTTTATAAAAATCGAGTCTATGTATATAAAAATGAAATGGGAAAAACGTATGTATTTATGTAAATATAATATGTATATGTTCTATAGAAATCCACAATTTTTAATGAATCCATTTGGAATTAAGTATTCATATAGTATATGGGTCTGGGAGTAACGTAGTAATAATTTGAATTTCTTAAATGTTTTGAAAAATTAATTATAATCAAATTTCTTCAATATGGGTACACAAAATCTACAAGTTGGTTAGAAATTAGAGAGTCATTTGTGCTCTGTGAAACGGCTTTCTGGTTGTACGACTAGCAGCTGTGGGCGGAGCTACTCAGCATTTGAAAAAGGAAGAGAGCACGCATAAGACTGACCCTTTAAACAGTCATAAATAGAGCCTTTTGTGCTGTTCCCAGTCGGTAAACTCTCTTGAGTTCAAGATCCTTCCTAAGTGCTAGTACTCTTTGGCCGATTTTGTTCAAAAGCTTCGTGTCACGTCCGAGAGGGCTGCCTAACTTAAATATATAATTTCAACCTCATAGCTCTTTTCATTCTTGAGATATTTTGTTCTCAGTCACACAGACAGACAGACCATGTCGCGAAAACCTTTTTTTTTGGATTCAGGAGACCATCAAAATCTCGACATCGAATTTTTGACATGAATCCACTACTGTCTCTCTCTATATATTAACATAATAGAGGTAAGAGAAAGTAAAAATTCAAAAACTTGTCTAGGAAAAACTTAAGAAAAATTTTGCTATGTAGAATTTTTTTTTTTAATTTGTTTAAAGTCTTTTTTGGAATTCGAGGAAATATAATATTTCAATTAATTAGTAGCCAATTCAATTGAAATAAATATTTGTCTTTTTGGACAGGAATCGAACCTCCGACCCCTAGAACATGATACTAATACTTTACCCTTAAGCCACGGTTCAAGAAATATATATTAATTTGAAATTTTTCTTGACGATTTAATTAAAGAAGAGCTTTAACAATTAAATACATTAGCGACTTTATTACTTCATAGGTTTAAATTATTTAATATTTAATAAAATTTTTAATCTATGTATGTAATTTTAAATGAAATTACTCTTAGTTTAAGATTTGTCTTAAAAAAGTCCCCTGCTGTAGTTAATATTTTTAAAAAAGATACTTCAAAATATTTTACTAGAAAATGTAGAAGTAATATGTATGAATGTTTTTTTTTTATTTGACTTTCCTAAAAGGGCATAAAGTTTCAGGAGGTTTGATGAGTCCCAATAGGGAGGAGGAGATTCTCCCCTAATCCTCTTCACCTAAGCAATCTAGCAAAAATCACAATTAAAATAACGCTTATATTCATTGTGAAGGGACAATACATGGATATAGCTCAAGAGAATCTCGCAATAAGCATTTCAGTTGGTGTTTGTTCTCTAAAGGAAAGCTAAAACGTGTTACAACCACCTTCCATCTTTCTACCCCCATCTTCCTATTAACTTTATTATAGTTGATAAATCAAATAGGCAGAGGAATGCCCGGGGCGCAGGTTTAAATTAAAAACGATTAGTCTGGTTCAATTACGGTGCTTTGATCGAGGCACGATAGGGAAAAATCGTAGTCGTTTTTACTGAGGGTGTGTATGTGTGGGGAGGCACGTGTACGTGTGGACCCCTCCTCATTGCCACCGAGCAGATTTGTCACCTTAATGGCGCACAGCATACACCTCGCCGAGCTGTCATTCGAGCTCATTGTATCCGGAAAATAAACTTTACATTCTATCTCTCTATACTTGTTTTTCTATTCACTCTTTTGTTATTGTTTAAACATCGCTTTTTTAAAAAATAATAATGATGAATAAACAATAACACCACTTTTCTTTGGAAAAAAAAATAATTTTCTTAAGAGGATAATAATCGAGATTAAAAAATCTAGTGTGAATAGTCAGTCGCACAGCATATAACTTTCTCTTATCTTCGGTAATCGAAAGTTGTGTACTGAGCTGTCAGATATAAAAACAGAATTCAAGCAATAAAAATGTGGTTCCCCGAAACTGGCCGAAACCGTAACCGAAACCAAAACCTCTGTCAGTTCCTAATTCTTTTACTAACAATATTTTAAAAAAATCAATTTCACATTCACAAAAAAAAATCAGATTCAAATAATAGTGAATAGGCATTAAAAAAATATTTTCCTGATTTAATAAAATAATTAGATTTTCGGTTTAACTGTGGTTTATTTGTAAAAATTACAACGTTTCGGCCACTCATTCTGTGGCCTTCTTCAGGTACAATTCAGCTAAGATTACAAAGGTTGTTACTTCTGTAACAATTTCAATTGAATTAGTTGAGAAAACGATTCAAATCATTGAGATTGTCACAGATGTAACAACCTTAGTAATCTTAGCTGAATTGTACCTGAAGAAGGCCACAGAATGAGTGGCGGAAACGTTGTAATTTTTACAAATAAATCACAGTTAAACCGAAAATCTAATTCTTTTACTAATGATAACAACTGTGAAAGCCTAAACTCCAAAATTCCTGATTTACTCTTATATAAACGAACAAAAATGATTCACTTTTCTTGAATTGTTTGAAGGAGTAGGATAATATCAAGAAAAGTCTTATCAAGGCAGGAATCCTCGTTTTGAAAAATTGATTCACTCTTTATTTTAATTTGTTTGAAAAAAAAAAAAATTATTGTGAATAAATCTTTATAAAGATAAAAAAAAAAATAATATTGATAATTCTAGAAAACTCCAGGGAATCTGACAAATAATATTGGCAAATCTATAATTATTTATATCTGACAACATCAAACATTTTCTATAATAATAAACCAATATTTGGGGGAGGGTAGGGGGTGGTCAATTCTTCCTATGCCACAAAGAAATCAAAAGCCTGCACTAAATTCAAAGTACACTGGTACCTCGAGATACGAGTGCCCTAACATACGAGCTGTCGAGAGAGCGATGTTTTGTTTTGAAATACGAACGAAATTTGAGATACGAGGGACGAAAAAGTTGTAACTGGTCGTGCAACGGAGATATTTAATGACACTTGCCTAACTGCTTTGAGATACAAGCAAATTGATATACGAGCAAGGTTACGGAACGAATTAAACTCGTATCTTGACGTATCACTGTATTAAAAAATATTTAACTAGGTAGAGAGCTTTGTCTGAAAAAAAAAATTGAATTTTTTTCAAATAGACTGACTGTAAATAAGCCAGTCAATATATCGTTTAAGATAGCAAATTTGCAGCCTTTCTCCTTATGAAAAATAAATAAAAGGAATTCCAAATATGAAAAGCTATTTATTTTTTTAGTTATCTGGCTTTTTATTATTAGACTGGTGAAAACGAGTCAAGTCAATTCATTGCAGAAGGAAAGGGTGGATGAGCTTAGAGAAAAATACTTCTATCCCAGAGGATAGGGGGTTGGGCAGCAAGAAGCAGACTACAGCCATCTATCCCTACCATAGGATAGAGTTTATCCAAAATGGGCCCCGAGCGACCAAATGACGCCATTCTCCTCGTGTTCAGAAGCGAAGAAGCCTGACAAATTTGAAACGACTTTTTTCTCAATTTATAATGGTCCTTCGCACATTCTCGAAATAGTTGACTGATTTTATATATCGAGCAAAAGAACAAGATAGAGCAATCATCTTTAGAATGTTGTTCACACTATTATATCTTGAAGATTTATTTATTTTAAAGGTATTTTTGGAGAAATTCTCATTAAAGTCATTTATTAAAAAATTAAAATCGAAGGTAAAAATACTGCTAAGCCAAAAAAAACAACAAATTTTGTAATTTAAACCCTTCAAGTCTAATAATTTATTTTAAGAAGATTTATATCTATTATTATTATTTTCAGCAATGACCCTGGGCTTTTGCACCATTTGGCTAGCAAGAAAGATATACTGTTAATATTTGTGATCGTCCACATGAAAATGTATCAAATCTTCATCGGGGTCAAAATTGAGTTTTTATGCTTTCTGTACAGAACACATCCTGCAACATATTTGGAGAAACTCCTTCCGGTACTAGTCAATGATTCGGTGCTCAAACAGCTTCATTTTTGAAAGCACAATATACACGTTTTGAGTTCCCGTGAATCCAAAAAAAATGGTTTTCGTTACATGGCCTGTCTGTGTGTGTCTGTGAACAAAATATAACTTATATCTCAAGAACGAAAAAAGTTAGGAAGTTGAAATTTTATATTTAAGTTAGGTACTCCCCTGAGAAGGCGATTAATCGAGGGGATAAAGCAGTTAAGCTTATAATCCTGAGTTGAAAACAACTCGAGTTTAAATCCACCTCATGGCAAAAAAATATCCAACTCTATTTGAGATGCCTCCTTATGAGGAAGGAAATTGGAACCCACCTCAGTATTACTCCCATGAAAGTTACTCAGAGTAACAACAACGTGTCAAGTCTGACACTAATGACGGAAGAGAAGAGACCCCCCTGAGACGTGACACGAAGCTTTTAAACAAAATCGGCCTAAAAGTACTAGTACTTTACTGATGCACTTTTTCACTTTTTTTTTATTTTTTTCAAAATTCGCTCCGAGTTTTTTTTTAATTCAAAAATCAATTATTTTTTAGATTCTCTTTAAAATGTATATTCTCATTTTGTCATTGAAATCTTCTGAAGACCACTTTACTCTAGTACTCCGTAGAAAAGATAGGAGAAATGGTTGCCATGGTAACAAAATATAAATATTTTCCCATACTTATAAATTTTACATCTTGAATTCTAATACATGTATATCGGTGGAAACTAAATATATGTCGACACAAAAATCTGGTGCGACCTGTCACACCAGATTTTTTAATAAACAAATAAATCTATTTTTTTTAATGTATTAAAAAAAATATTTGATAAGTTTAGAATTATAACGTGCAAGATTTATTCGTTCACGTTGAGAAAGATAAATCTTTCGTTTCCTTTCCACTTACTTCTTCATTCATCTTTCGACGATTGTGGTTATATGTCGCAGTAGCGAATTATAGCCATACAGCGGTAAAAAAAAGTGTCGTTTCTCTTCTCGGTGTCTCTCACCAAACCCGAGTATAGCCTAAGTAAGGCTTGCAGCTAGAAATGCTGTAGCTTGACTTGGGTGCGCAGCACCCTTTAAAAGCAAAGTTCTGTTTTCCACCTCATAAAAATGAATCGGATTAAAGATCATTATTAAAAATTGAAGAATAGAAAGAGCCAGAGAATGGTTTTCTTGCACGAAGGGCTCAAGAATGAGCTAAGATAACGACAGAGATGTCGTCAAAGTATCTTAGTATTCATGAATCTGGATTAAAAAATAAAGAATCATCCTAAGAGATAAAACGCAAATAAATTCTCATTTAAAATACATTAGAGCTGATCTTTAGGTTGGGGGAGAGATTTTTCGTAAGAAAATAAGAATTTATTTCTAGTTTCATTCAAGAATAAAATACTTGTTGACCGTAATCCCTAAAAATATAAATAAAATAATTGTTTATTTATGCCCTTTTTTATTTATTCCAAGAGGTTAGCTTAGTATATAGTGAACAATAAAATATTTGAAAATCAATTGTAATTGAATTTTCATATGAACTCCTTTAAGGTGCGCGTCTCGAAAAGCCGTTAGAAGACGATTCAGTACCGAGTTACTCTAGGCGGCAAGAGATGGCGTTAGTTATTCCCATAGGTATACAAGGGATTTATTCCATTTCATTGGAAAGATTCCAGTTAATTAATTAACGGTAAAAAATTAATTATTTTTTAATGATTACTAATTTAATTATCTATAAGATATAGAGCGTATTTTTTTAAAATAAAAATTTATAAATAAAGGTCAGATATAGGCTAATACTATATCGGCTGTTAGACTAGCCTGCCATCTATTGCAAGAATGCTGAACTAATTTGACAGTTGGTTTTTAAATAAATCATCTAAGCTTATTTTAAAAATTTCTTAATTAATATGTGATTAATGATAACAATAAATTCATTTTTAAATTTAAAAAAAATTAAAGATTATTGGGACTGATTGTTTTTTTGTATTTGCTTGATAACAAAATTAATTACGATAATTTTTTAATAAGTCATTAAAAAAATTATAGCTCGATTAGATCTCTTATGAATTTAATTCATTTAAAAAAAACTTCATTGAAAAATTCCTTATAATAATCTAGTTTTTTTTTAAAGTACGTTTAGACGTCGCTCCTGAATCCCCTTAATAGGCCTACTTTTTTTACATACATTTTAAATACGTCTTTAATTGCGGCTCGCAAAAATTTCAAATTTTGAAAAATGCCACGGACTATTAAGGAGCTTGGCCACCCCAGGTATAGAATAAACTTTTAAAATAAAAAGATTCTTCGTTAAATGAAAACTATCCAAATATTTCCACGTAGTACAAATAAAATAAAGCCTTCTATTTGTATCGTCTTAGAAAATCGTCGCCGCATGTAATCTATAGGACGTTTTAGTAATTGAGTCGGTTGGCAAATTGGTAATTTTGTGCGCGCAGAAGGGGGTGAAGAAGCCAACGCCTTTGAGCCCAACTTAGCTTCGTAATCAGAGCCGGCACTAAACGGGTTACATATATCGTAGCTTCATAGGACCTCGTCTCTTTCCTCAGCTTCAGATAACATGCGTACGCGAGCGATGCCAAATTAAATTTATCCCAAGATTAAGTAGTCCTCTTGACTGTTTGGGCGCTATAATTCCCCGCAGGTTACCATTTCTGCAAGAGAGAGAGAGAGGTGGGGACGTCGTCGCCGACGAGGACGACGGTAAAGGTAATTTCTAGCTGCTTCGACGATACGTTCGCTATCACCTGTCTAACTTTTCAACAAGTCCCATCGAAAGTTCAAATCTGCTCATCGCAATTAATATGTTTTTCCCTCTTAAGCTTTGGCAATTAGAATCCCCCAAACTCCTTTTAAACCTTCACGAATTTAATTTCTATCTTTGTGAAATATCCTTGCATAATAAATTAAACTCAAGCACTTTTAAACTTTCTTCATATTCTGTTTATTTATTTTTCGAATTCTCATTTTTTTCTCTCTCTCTCACTCTTCTACTCGTACTCTCATCTTTCATGTGTCGCAAAACATTTTAAATAATATTAAATTCACATGATTTATGGAGTGCTATAATAATATTGGAACCCGCCGACATTTTTTAATAAAAGATCAAGTAGCCAAGTGGTCGAGCCCACTTTATTCAACTGAAGACCAATCTAGAGCGAATCACCTTTAGGCCAGGGTTTATGTGAGCTGGTCCATTCTTTACCGAGATCGTAAATCAAAATTGAGATTACGAGGCTCTATAGAGTGAAAATTCGGCCGTTTTATATAATAATTTAAATAATATACGCTTTAATATCATTTCATTATTGAGATAATAATTTAGAAACTTGTACTCGGTTTTAAAATATAAATTTTTAAAATTATTCATTCTACAATGTTAGTGTTAAAGTTTATTTAATTATTACAATTAAATATTAATATTATTATAAATTACACTATTTGACTTCGAAATGATCTTTGAAATTAATATGTTTTATGAGATATTAAATAATTAAGGAAATTTTGAAATTTATTTGAAACGTTCGATTTTTTGAAATTAACTTTAACCGTCTTAATATGTAGCTATATAAATTCTGAATATAAAATTTCTTTAATGATTGCAAATTTTTTAATTGATCAAGACTTTCACGGGTGTTAGTAGGCCAAGACTCTTTTAGAAATAAAAAATATTGTACCGTCAAGTTTACTTGTTAAAGTGAATCTGATAAGGCTGTCGAAATAGTAGCCGAAACGTTGTAATTTATTTTTGTTAGTTAGAAATTTTTTTGTATAATATTAATTTTTTTATAAAAAACTTATTCTGGGATAAAGATTTTTTTAATTTCAACAAAAAAAAATCTGGTGTGACTGGCGCACAGCACACAACTTTCTCTTACCTTCGGTAATCGAAAGTTGTGTACTGTGCTTGTCTCACCAGATTTTTTGTGTCGACATGTATTTAGTTTCCGACAGTAGGGTACAATTGAATTCAAGATGTAAAATTTATAAGTATGGCAAAATATTTATATTTTGTTGCCATGGCAACCATATCTCCTATCTTTTCTATGGAGTACAAGAGTAAAGTGGTCTTCAGAAGATTTCAATTGCAAAATGAGAATATACATTTTAAAGAGCATCTAAAAAATAATTGATTTTTTGAATTTAAAAAAAAATCGTTGGAGCAAATTTTGAGAAAATCGAAAAAAACTGAAAAAGTACATCAGTAAAGTATTAGTACTCTTTGGCCGATTTTGATTAAAAGCTTATTTTTCTGGTCCCGGGGGTGTTTAACTTTAATATAAAATTTCAACCTCGTAGCTCAATTCCTTCATGCTTAAAATTGAACACAACCCCCCACCCACCCACCCACCCACCCACAGACAGACCATGTCGCGAAAACCACTTTTTTGGATTCAGGGGACCTCAAAACGTGAAGATCCATCAAAATCTCGACATCGAATTTTTGACATGAATCCAATACTTTCTCTATATATATATATTACATATATACATAGGTAAGAGAAAGTAATTAAATATTATGTATAGTAGGCCTATGTATGGACTAGATTTAAATTTTAAATTTTAGAATTTATTTTAATTTTTAGAAATCCTATTAAACTGGGACGGAATTGCGGATATAATCAATCATTGAGAGATAAGATATATTAATTTTTCTGTCAATAGGCCGAGGACCCTGGGCCAAAATCACTTGGCTGAATAAGAGAGTCGCTGATAGTCAAGAAAATAAGCAGGTACAGTGAGGGTCAATATTAAGTCCCACCCATGCGTTTTCTACTTGTTATTATTTCATAGAAAATGAAAATCTTTATTGGAAATTTTCTAGGTTTGAACCATGAAAGTTTCCATTAAAAAAATATAATATTTTTTTAAAAACAATAAAATAATCATAAATAGAAAAAGCATAGGTGGGACTTAATATTGTCCCTCACTGTACATGGGCGTAATTAGGGAGGTCCCGGCCCCAATATGGGGCCTTCCAGAACCCCGGAGGATGGCTGGGCCCATGGCCTCCCAGCCAAATTCCCGAGTTACGTCCATGTACAGGTATATTGATAGTTTACTTGATAATTAATTGTATAGTGATTTAATGTAATAGAAGTAGTGGTAGATATTATTGATGCAAATTAGGATAATCGCCACGAGAGAGTATCGTACCGTCTTATAGACTTTACAATAAAACACCTAAAATCTCACAACGTTTCGGTGTAACCGAGTTGATGACAGGATACAATAGTTTTTAATATAAATAATTAACATCTTTCAATTACAATTCGTTTATTACTCACTGTTGAAATATTTATTTTATTTGTAGGTAAATACTTTGAGTAATAATAACAACGCATTGTAATTTTTGAAAGTTTTTAATTAAAATCTATTGTAGTTCTCGTAATGGTCTAATAAATTTAAACCAAAACGACGTGAAAATTTTGCAAGTTTTAGGCGAATATTCTAGTCCTTCCTGGTTGGGGCCTTCTGTCCTATATCAGTTAATAGTAGGCTTCATTCATTATTTATAATGTATTCTTTCTATTTTAAATAAGTATGAAGAGCAAACATATAGCCTATATCTCTTCTTAATTCTAATAATAATCCTTTCCATTTATAATAATTATTAAAATATATTTAGGTCAAATTATAGAGGTAGAATACGAAACCGAAAAAAAAGACAATTAACTCTAATTTTGGAAATATTTAAGAGTAATGGCGTGTTTGTTATTAGAATCATAATTATGCAAAAGTAACAAAACTGTCTTAACTAGTGAAACTTTATTAAACAATTTCTGTTTTTGTTTCCTAATATATCTCCTGACCCGAGTGTTAGAGGTTTTAATAATGAATGTCTTTATTGCAAATGCAAAACAGCATTGCTTCCAAGGCGGAATGTTGGGTCAGGAGGGTGGCAAATTTGAAGCAAGAAGGATAGGGGGAATTGGGCTGAGAGAGAGCAGAGCGACTCCTATTTGTTTGGTTTGTGGTTTGCCACCGCGACATCTGCTGCACGTCGTCGACGTCGTCTCCAGCGTCGTCGTAGTCGACCTCCTAGACGAAATCGGAGGAAGGTCTCGTCTCGTCAGCTTGTCTTATTAGACAAAATGCTTCCACGTGAATGAACGAATCAACTAGTTCAAGCGAAATAATAGCCAGCGACATGTTGAAATAGTCTAGATGAAATAATCGCCGCCAGTTTTTAATTAAAGGATAGAGATATTTGAAAGGAGAGGAACACGAAAGAGTTCGTTAAAATAACTTCGTGAAAAATGAAGAATTCTCTATGAAATTTGTCAATTACAAGTCCCAATTGTTTTCTTTGTCTACCACTCCCTTTTGGAAAAAAAGAAATTACTAACCATTCGGGGGGGGGGGGGCTGTGGGCGGTGATCAGAGATGTCGGAGGTGGGGGGATGAGATAATTGCTGTGGGGTAGATGCTTAAGCTAAAAAACAATATTGATATTATGATATTAATTAATGATAATAATACATTTTTTGGATTCGATTCAGATTTTCTTAAAAAAACATGAACAATATGAACTATATTTTTCAGGATGGTCTATATTATATTAAAGAGGAGGGGCTGTCGGCCATCCACTGTCACGCCTGACCAACTTCCGTTGGAATTTTGACGAAATTTTCCAGTCTATATTAGTAGAGCTGTGTTTTTCAATCTTTTTAATTTTACAGTTGAAAAATTCTGGGATTCTCTTGGTTCATGACAACAAAAAGATTGTAATCAAAAAAGACTATGTAAGATATATGATTTTCTCTATTTTGGTACCTATTCCCTTCTCCATGAAATTATGTTTTTGTTATCGTGTAGAACTTGCTTTTTCCTTTGCCGCCTACCCTCCGTGTGGGGCTTCGCCACCCCTAGGGTCCCGACCCAAGATTGAAAAAAAAACTGTTATAGAGTGACAGATCGTTATTAATATTTATATATAGTAGTATATATAAAATTCATTAATTAATCAAAAATCATGAAAATTAATATTTTGTTTCTGATTTTCTCATTTTTCTGAAATTAATATTTGTAACAATATGTATTTAATTTAGTTTATGATTTATTAAAAAAGAAAAAATTATTAAATTAAAAATAAATCACCAGAATATCACTAAATTTAACGTTGCCAGTATTGTTGATACTTAATTTTAAGTCATACTTAAATTGTGCGGTGCGATTGGGAATCAGAAATTTAAAAAAAAAAACACCAACTACCGTTTGATACCAAAATAATAAGATTGGAATCATTCCTTATGATATGGTTGAAAATAAAACAAAATGCCTAATAAAAGTTTGTGTTCATAATTTTAATTTTTACTTTCTTTTACCTATGTATATATGTAATATATAACTTATAGAGAGTGAAAGTATTGGTTTCATGTCAAAAATCGATGTCGAGATTTTGATGGATATATACGTTTTGAGGTCCCCTGAGTTCAAAAAAGTGGTTTTCGCGACATGGTCTGTCTGTGTGTGTGTGTGTGTGGGGGGGGTGAGGTGTTCAACTTTAAGCATGAAATAATTGAGCTAGAAGGTTGAAATTTTATATTTAAGCTTTGTACCCTCCTGGACCGTGAAAATAAGCTTTTAATCAAAATCGGCCAAAGAGTACTAGTACTTTACTGATGTACTTTTTCAGTTTTTTTGATTTTCTCAAAATTCGTTCCAACGATTTTTTTTAAATTCATAAATCAATTATTTTTTAGATGCTCTTTAAAATGTGTATTCTCATTTTGTCATTGAAATCTTCTGAATACCACTTTACTTTTGTACTTCAAAGAGAAGATTGGAGAAATGGTTGCCATGGTAACTAAATATAAATATTTTCCCATACTTAACAACAAATTTCGATTACCCAAGGTAAGAGAAAGTTGTGTGCTATGCGTGCCAGTCACACCATTTTTTTCGAAAATATTATTTGAGAATTGCCCTCAACAATTTCTAAATTTTACCAAAAACACTCCAGCGGTATAACTCCCGTTGTAAACCAGTGACCTGGAGAGTAATTTTATCAAAATTTGCTTAATTTAATTACAAAAAATTACAACGTTTCTTTCATATTTTCTACAGCCGTCATCAAGTGATTTTGAAAATCAAAATGACAGATGCAGAGAAAGTAGCCGAAATGTTGCAATTTTTTGTAGTTAATTTGTATTATTAATAACTAACTAAAATAAATCACGATTAATGTCAAAAATGTATTCGCTACTAATAATAACAACTTTAAGAGCATAAATCATTTTAAAAAAATTTTCAGATTTTCTCCTTTGTTGTAAAATCATTTGTAAGGTATATTAATTTATTTTATTAAACTCTTGGCGCCTCTTTCATTTGTCCCTCAGTTTGTACACTCATGAATTTCTTCAAATCATCATTCCATCTTTTAGGCGGACGCTCAATCGCCCAATTGGACATTTAGTTGTTGGACTCCAGAGAGTTAGAACAGCGGTTAGAGAGCATTTAAGGAAGCAAAAGTAATTTTCTTTTTAAGAGAGAGCGGATATTAAAATTCCAAAATTTTCAATGGATATCAATCTCAATGTTCTTTCTTTGGTAATATTGACTATAAGATTTTTTTCCTGACTTTTATTCAAGTCAAAATAATAATCTAAAAGTGAATTTTATTCAAATCTTATTTTTTGGTTCTTTAAAAAGTAATTATTTCCCCTTCTACAGAATTTCCAGGCGTCCTCCTCTTTGACCTCATTTCATTCACACGTTTTTATTCAACTTAATAGAAACATCATCACTCATACATACTCTGCCATACATCACAGACAGGATATGCTCGGCTGTATTCACACCGGCACAAAATATCAAGCGAGGAAATTGATTTCGCAAATCCGCCTATCGCCCTTTCCTCCCTGTTCAACCCCCTATCTCATCCCAAAACTGGATACAGGGGCAGCCAAAAGAAAATTGTGCATCAGACATGCACATTCACATACAACCATCAGCTGACATCGAACACAAAATAAATTTATTTCCGTTGAAAATTATGGCCAATTTATATATATATGTATATTTTATTTCTTTGCTGCATTTGCTTTTTTTTATTGTCCCCGCTTTTTTAATATAATTTTTATTCTTCGATTTTATTTTTCTACCTATCAATTTTATTTTTATTTAATTTATAATTCTAAATTTCTATTAAAAAATATAGAAATGTCAAAAACATTCAGTAATAATCAAATATATTTTCCGGAAAAATAGGCCTATCTATAATTTCACTCAAATTTTACCTATAAGCAATTTACTTTCAATAAAATCCGGTTCTGACACATTTACTTCAAATTATTTAAAACAAAATAATTTAAAAAATTTAGATAGGCTAATTAAATTCTTTCTATTTACACTTGGGTTCTTTATTAGGGGGTTGTAAACTATCCTCTAAATTCGACAATTCTGGATGCCTCTCGATCAATGAATCCCTTAACCACCCCTTCTATTCCTTGATTAGAATTAAACTGTAGAATGTTTCTTCCTGTAGATAAATATTCTGTATATTTATTATTCGCCTATTTGAACAAGCTTTTAGTTAGAAAATTTATAAGGTGAATAAAATTGGAAGAGGGGAGCTAGAAATTAAATATTATATATATAAACTTATTCAGGGGTTTTTCTGGCCAATAGGGGATTAGATTTGCAAATAGGAACAATTTCATCCCCAACTAACCAACCCTTAAGCCCTCCAACATCTACCTTCCAAAGTGAAGAGAGCTCTAATAAAAAGCATAGAGCATGTTGAAAACTATTAGTGTGAAGGTGGGAACGATTGCTCCTCCCAGTGCTGCTGTTGATTTCCCTCGGGATCCCCCGGCCATTTCTCTTTTCCCCTTTCATATGCGCGCAATCCCGATGCGGCAAGAATCGCAAGCAATAATATCTGATAATGTTCCCTTAAATGGCATATAATGTAATATTCATTTCGTTATATCTTAGCTCTGGTGAATATATTCTTATGTAAAAATGAAACGACTTACGGCTTAAGGCTTTCTTTTTTCAAAAATAACTTTCTCTTATCGACGAAATTTATAATTTAATTATATTAAACTATCTGAATCGACCAAAATTCTAATTGGATTAAAATTTATTTTAATACAGAAGATTAAATGAAAATTTAAATTCAAATTGTAATAATAAATATTAAAAAAATCTGGTGTGACTGGCGCACAGCACACAACTTTCTCTTACCTTCGGTAATCAAAAGTTGTGTACTGTGCTTGTCTCACCAGATTTTTTGTGTCGACTATGTATTTAGTTTCCGACAGTACGGTACATTCGATTTTCAAGATGTAAAATTTATAAGTATGGCAAAATATTTATATTTTGTTACCATAGCAATCATAGGAGAAATTCCTATCTTTCCTATGAAGAACAAGAGTAAAGTGGTCTTCAGAAGATTTCAATCACAAAATGAGAATATACATTTTATAGAGAATCTAAAAAATAATTGATTTTTGAATTTTAAAAAAAATCGTTGGAGCAAATTTTGAGAAAATCGAAAAAAACTGAAAAAGTGCATCAGTAAAGTACTAGTACTCTTTGGCTGATTTTGTTCAAAAGCTTCGTGTCACGTCCCATGGGGGTGCCTAACTTAAATATAAAATTTCAACTTCCTAGCTCTTTTTGTTCTTGAGATATTTTGTTCACAGACACACAGACACACAGACACACAGACACACACACAGACAGACAGACCATGTCGCGAAAACCACTTTTTTGGATTCAGGGGACCTCAAAACGTGAAGATCCATCAAAATCTCGACATCGAATTTTTGACATGAAACCAATACTTTCTCTCTCTATATATTAACATATATATAGAGGTACGAGAAAGTAATAGAGTTAAAAGAAATAGTGATATGATCGTTAAAGTAAACATTTTAACAAAATTGTTTAATTATAAATTGTTTAACTTGATGCAAAATATTTGGATTCAGTAACTGATGATGTCTTAATCTTGTCTTGTCATGAATCTTCCCCGGGATTAAGCATATAAAGACTTATTTTAACTGAACCTGCCTTTCTATTAATCTATTAATTGAAATGAATAAAGAATTTAATAGCAAAAGGAAAGGATTAAATTCGAAGACTCTATTACCACTCTAAATTCATATTTAAGTAAACAATTGATTTCAAACCATTTTCATGATTGTACTCAAGAAAACAGCAAAAATAATAAAACAACCATTTAATAAGACGACTAAATAAAAGTTTCGGCACAATGGCGTCATTTGGGGGGGGGGGGCAGGGGGAGGGCATTTGCCCCCCCCTCCCCCAAGGGCTCTGATTTTTATAAAATTTTATATTATTCTAAATAAAATACTCCAAAATACATCTACGAGTATACAAACTGTACAAAATTAAACAATTAATTAAATTAAATATGTTTTGGCCAAATTTGAGTACCCATTTGTAAGTAAATTTTAAGAAAAAAAAAATATTTGCCCCCAAGGACAAAATTTTCCCCCCTCCCAAGAAAAAGTTGAAATGACGCCACTGTTTCGGCAGGACAATAATAAGCCTATGTAAAAAGAAACCCAAAATGTGATAAACCTCAAAGACCAACATGTCAAGTTAGGAGCCTCGAGCAAAATAAAACATGTACAACGAATGGAAGTTTTGTCTCTTTAGGCCAGAATAAAACAACTTTTTTTTTTGAAGGGCTTTCAGAGCTCAATATTTGACATTTAAAAACAAAAAATAATATTTTTGTGAACAACAAATAACGAAGTTTTGTAATATAGGTTAAAATCACTAAAACATGATCAAATGATTTAAAGAAAGAATGGCTGGATCCCCAATAGATAGTCTTAAATGGCCTAAGTTGCCGAAAATACTGTATGTATGTGTGAATGTGAGTGTGAATGGGAAAAAAGTGAGTGTTTAAAAAAAAAAAAAAAAATAAATAAATGATATTGAAAAAACATTAGAAAATCAAAGCTTAGGTTCGGGTTGACTGAGCTGGAGCTCGGTCTTTTTTTTGACAAAATTGCAAAAAACTAAAAAAGTACATCAGAAAAGTAGTACTCGAAGTTTCCCAAAAACGAGATCAAACGTAATTTGTTTTGTATGTAGCAAATAATAAATATTTAAACTTTAAAAGTAATTGTTAAAGCTAGAAAACTTGAAAATTGTCCATTAGAAGAGAAAGGGGTGATTTCTAATTTAAAACATTTTTCGGGCCTTCACATTTCGGAACAAATTTTCGTAGTCCCTATATAAAGATGTTCAAACAGAGAATGACAGATAGACGGACTTATGAGAATAATTATCAACCTTCAATTCATCCATGTTTAAAAAAATAATTAGACGCTTTTAAGATTAGATTAGATTATACTGATTAAATTACAAATTTTAATGTATAATATAAATAGCCCTCGGGCCTTGGTGTAGTGATTAGCGTGCTGGACGTGGGTTCGCATCAGGTCCCAGGCGACAAAATTTATTTAAATTGAATTTGCTACAAATCAATTTAAATAAATAGGGACGGGGTCTAAATGGCCATAGATCCCGAAAAAGACTAAATATTATTAATTTAACAAAAAAAAAAAAAAAAAAAAAGTATAATTAACCGAGGGAAAGATTTTTTTTTTAATAGCCCAATCTCCCCCCCCTCCCTCAACCACTTCTTCCTCTCCGCACTATAGACATTAATAAATTCTTTAAATAAATAAACAATTTAATATTCGAAAGAAGTGATAAATTTTTTTTCGTATTAAATACCTTTAATAAATCGCTGGATCAAAAGGGGATGGGTTGACTGCCAATGTATTCGGGGTGAGTTACACTAAATAATTATTCACTTTAACAAAAATACACGGGAGAAGAGAGAGAGAACTCCGACGTCTAGCACTCAACTGAGAGAGGAGAGAGAAGTCGATGCCTGTTTGCGCTCTCTTTAGAAAAAGATCAAAATAGCAATTCCCATTTTATAAAATAACTTTTTACTCTAATCTAATATTATTCGATGATGAAAAAAATATTACAGACAAAATGAAAATAGCAATTGGCTATTTTATAAAAGATAAAACTCTAATTGAATTTTATTTTAAAAAAATAAATAAAAAAATTTGGTGTGACTGGTCGCACCAGTTTTTTTTGTGTCGAGATATATTTAGTGTCCGATAGTACGGTACATTTGAATTCAAGATGTAAAATGTATAAACATAGGAAAAGAGATGTGAACCCCTGAACAAAATCCAGCCCTATTTATTCCCATTAAATTGATAGTTAATTCAAATAATTAAATTTTGGTCGCCCCTTGACAAAATATAGGCCTGAATATTTTTCTATATTTATAAATTTTATTATCTTGAATACTAATGTACCGTATGCGTCGGAAACGAAATATATGTTAACACAAAAAACCTGTTGTGATAAGCACAGAACAGAACTTTCAGTTAAGAGAAAGTTGTGTATTGTGCGACCAGACACATCAGAATTTTACTTTCTCTTACCTTTATATATATGTTAATATATAGAGAAAGTATTGGATTCATGTCAAAAATTCGATGTCGAGATTTTGATGGATATACATGTTTTGAGGTACCCTGAATCAAAAAAGTGGTTTTCGCGACATGGTCTGTCTGTCTGTGTGTGTGTCTGTGAACAAAATATCTCAAGAACGAAAAGAGCTGAAAAGGAGGTTGAAATTTTATATTTAAGTCAGGCACCCCCATGGGACGTGACACGAAGCTTTTGAACAAAATCGACCAAACCGTACTAGTACTTTACTGATGCACTTTTTCAGTTTTTTTCGATTTTCTCTAAATTCGCTCCAACGATTTTTTTTTTATTCAAAAATCAATTATTTTTTAGATTCTCTTTAAAATGTTTATTCTCATTTTGTCATTGAAATCTTCTGAAGACCACTTTACTCTTGTGCTCCATAGAAAAGATAGGAGAAATGGTTGCCATGGTAACAAAATGTAAATATTTTCTCATACTTATAAATTTTACATCTTGCCGGGGGGCCTGGCAACGGAGAAGAGCATCAGTCACCACAATCGTTGCGGTTAAGTGATGCCGAGCGCGGCGAAAGTTCGGGATTGGTGACCCCGAGCAATCAGCGTGTGGAACGCCCCCCGGTAGCCATCGGTACTTGTAATTTAAAAGTATACTAATAAAGAAATAACCCCTAAATGGCCTCTGTAACCGAAAAGGGTTTAAAAAAAAATTTACATCTTGAAATTCGAATGTACCTTACTGTTGGAAACTAAATATATGTCGACACGAAAAATCTGGTGTGACAAGCACAGAACACAACTTTCGATTACCGAAGATAAGAGAAAGTTGCGTACTGTGCGACCAGACACATCAGATTTTTTTATTAGTTCAGAATAATAATTTTTTAATAGCTTGAGAGTTTTTCTAGATATTGACGGATGGAGTAAAAAAGCTTTTGATCAAAATTTAGATTACAATCTCCGGTATAGATAAATGACGTCTTAAACGCGCTGGGATCTGAATTAATGGAGTGTATGCTGCGGCCTTTTAAGGGGGTGGTCCAGTGGGTGGGTCCCTCGTTAATTGCTAACAAATGAGGCCATTATTAGTGGCTAGGGGTTCGGATGCCACCCTGGGAAATATCCACCGAGTTATTAATCAGACGAGAGAGAAACATCGGAGGCATTTTATCCTGTCTTCTCGGATGAAACACCCCGGGGCAATCCACTTCACGTCGAACACACTAAAATTGTTCACCAAATGGAAAACTAAATGATAACTTGTATACCTTAAAAGTATAACAAACATACACGATAGTAATTAGATAAGTTTGATATTTTTAGTAAATCATTCAACGCACAATTAAAAGTTTTCAATGGAAATGAAGTAATTTAATCAAATGGATTGTAATTTAATTAAATATTACTTTTGCATACTCTTATTAAAAAAAAATTATCAATTATTTTTCTTCTATAATTTTTTCATGGCTATTTCGAGTTAAAATTTGATAAAACTTAAAATTTTTATAATTACATATTACCGGTAGTTAATTTAATTTTTCTCATTGTGTAAATTTTGTTTGCAGGTTACATTAAGAAAATATTTTAGGTTGCCTATAGGTGATTTCGTCTTTGATAAAATATTTAGTGTAAATTTACCACCCAATTGTAACTACTCTATCACAAATAAACTTAATTATTTTTTTAATGAATAGAAAAACTTTCATTAGGCCTCATATATATTTTTTTTAAAGAGAGTCAAAAAATAAAAAGAATTTTATCACACGATTCTAACGAAATCTATGGGGATTCTTAGCAGTTCATTATAAGTTTCCCAGTTAGATCTTACTTTAGAGAAGACTATTAAGGTAACTTTGCTACACTCTAGAAAGCATAAATGTATTTCAAAGCGTCAACGTAAAGTGGGGTTTGAATGCAAGAGATTCAAAGGGATTTGGTTTGTAAAAAAAAAGATAATAATATAGATAAATTTTTCAGGCCTAAAAAAAACCCTACGAAATAGTGGCTCTTAATGATAAAAAAAAATAAAACATTAGTTTAAGCGAAATAGTGAGAAGAGAAAGAAGAGCATAGTTGTATTTATTTTATCCTATCCATTTATAAAAAAGAAATAAGTAAGGGGAGGGGCTCGTTAGTATAGCGGGCTAGGGTGTCGGCTACTACAAAGAAGTTCCCTGTTCAAATCCTGGGCGTGCGGGATTTTTCATTAAATAAAAATATGTATTTAATGAAAAAAATCCTAAAGCAGGCACTGGATTGAATAATGGATCTCACCACAGGCAACTCTACGAGGACAGGGAGTTGCTGTGAAAGGGACGTAAAGAAGGTTCCCTTTCAGTGATGCATTCTTCGAAAGGAGTAGGCTACACGCCGGTGCTGAGGGAGTCCCTCCTCAACTAGGACATCCTCCCTAGCATAGAAGAGGTGGGATAAAAGGAGCAGGGTGGAACCAAAAATAAGGATTAGTTCACTAGCTAGAAACGATCGTGGAGAGGAGGAGTTAGAGATAAGAAATAATGTAACTTCACGGGGGTACCGGTGGATGTCTGCGGCCAGAGGCTGGTTGGGTTTGAGATGTGTGACTACGTGCACGAAAGCACCTCGGGTAAATCGGGGATCCCGATAGAAATTTCAAATAATGAAAAATGACAATATGCAAGGGAGAAAATTTCTAAACAAAAATTAAAAAAGAAAAAAAAAAGAATTTCAAATGATGTAATGTGACAACTCATCAAGCATGTCAGTTAATTAATTTTTTATACTTGCAACACCTCGAAAAAGAGATGAGATGAAACAAAAATTGTTTACTTTCATTAAAAAAAAAAAATGTTTTATAGTAAACAAAAGCATAGAAAAGTTCGTGTATTTGCTAATAAA
Organism: Euborellia annulipes; assembly: GCA_023213315.1. NCBI lineage: Eukaryota > Metazoa > Arthropoda > Insecta > Dermaptera > Anisolabididae > Euborellia > Euborellia annulipes. The sequence continues at coordinate 41,424 of JAKCPI010016094.1, forward strand.
TAATTAATACAATTCCTCATCCTGTGTCAAAGGTCACACTTATCCCACCCCAACAAATGAGATTATAAATAATTCTATCAGAAATGTAATGTTTGATTGAACCACAACCTCTTCACCCGGATTTCTATCCTTGATTGCGACACCTCGACCCGACCTTTTATGACATCACCGGCTGTTGAACGGAAGAGGCACGAATTAATTAGATTTAATTTGGGATTACACTTTCGAAGGAAATCGTCGAAAGAGAGACAAAATCAGAAAGTGGAAGAGAGATGAAGAAAGAGACGCATATGGAGTACCTCAATATTAAGCGATAAACTTGCAACTGAGATATTATATACCTTCTACATAGAAACCAAGCTGTAAATGTTCATAAATTTTATACTCAACAATTATGATCCCGCAATTATTCCATCTAATATAAAGTTGCAGTTGTTTGGATAGAAATGTGTCATTTGGTTTATGAGATTTAGCATATTAGATATTTGTTAATTTAAACAGTTGGTCTTGACGTGAACTATCATTTTTTTATTATTATAATATACGTGTATATATGAATGATTTAAAATTAAATTATATAGGCCTATAAAGGGTGAAGAATTAAAAAAAAAAAAAATTATTTCTAGCTGTAGATTTTGAAATGAATTGAAATGGAATTAGTTGATGGAAATAAATTAAAAAAGTTTTTTGTTCTTCCTCAGGTATTCTTTCCTGTGCAATTAACATTCAAAAAGCCCTTGGGGCTTGGTGTAGAGGTTAGCGTGCTAATCTCGTATACCAAACGTCGCGAGTTTGGACCCCAGGCAGTCCGATGATTTTATTTAACCTTTGGATACCAAATGGCTTAAATAAGAATGCATGGACCCCAAATAAATATATATTATTAAATAACGGTTATCGTAAAAGTCTTAAATGGCCTAAGTTGCCGAAAAGACTGTGTGAATGTAAGAGTGAACGAGAAAAAAGTGTGAGTGTTTAAAAAAAAAACATTCAAAACAAAATAAGATTTTTTAAACCAAATAAGATGTAGGATATAAAAAATTTAGTTGAAGGCTTGACTTGCTCTCGATGGCCCTTTCTAATTACCCGATCTAATTTGTTGGTGAAATACTTTTTAATGATAGTCAAAAGAAATGAGGACTCTATTAAGTGAAAAAAAGTAAAAAACATAACCTTCTTAAATATTTTGTGTTAGTATATATAAAAACAATTGGTGCTTTTAAAATGTAATAAATTTTTAAATAATTCACGTAGTAGCCTAATAATGGCAGCGTTCTTTCAAATTTTAAATATTTAGAGTACTATATATTTCCGGTATACAAAACAAATTATGTTAGGTCTTGTCTTTGGCCAAATTCGGGTCCTAGTACTTTACTGATGTACTTTTTTAGTTTATTTTTTTTTCAACTTTATAAAAAAAAAAACCGAGGTGAAGCTCAATTAGCCCGGAACTTTAAATTATAAATAAACAATTTAAAAGATTTCATTTTTTTTTTTAGAGAATATATAATTTAAATTATAAATGAAAAGATGAGGAGAAATACTCACCAGGTGAGAGGTCTTGGATTTGAAGTCAACTGACGTGGAGACTAGGTGCTCACACAGGTCGGCGTCTCAGCCTTTACTGGCAGGATGCAAGAGCTGATCTCAAGGTGCCTTGGTCTGTGGACAAGTTACAACAGGTATAAGAACGTATAGAAAAGTATATCTCCAGTGTATATATATTAGTGACTAAGTGGGAATGATCACGTAGGCAAAGATTATTATATCAATTCCCTTTTCAATAAAAACCCGTGGCTCAGGGTTAGACCATTAGCTTTTAGTAACAAAGGTCAAGGGTTCGCATCCCAGTCCCATACGAAAAAAAATTATTTCAATTGGATTGGCAAAATTCAATATCACTTTTCTCTCTATATATATGTATATTAACTTAGGCATATAAGTAAGAGAAAGTAAAAATTCAAATCCTAATTGAGATTAGTTCTATATACAAAAAGATGCGGTAACTCACCCCAGTAAAATTCTAAGTGGCCTAATCACATCTTACTTTTCTACCTAATGAAAAAAACTCTACAAAATTTGCAAGGGATTCGATGGGTTCCTAAGTTACCCAGGTTATTATGATCGTTTGTGAGAGTTTCTGAAATTCTCAAAAATTAATTCCGCCCCAGTAATAAGAAATTTTAGAATGACATTAAAATGTTTCTACCCCACTATGCTATTTGCTAAATATTGAATATAAATTTTAGCTCGAAGGGAATGAACTTATTTTTTAGTAAAAGTATTAAAAATCATTTAAATATCTTTATGCATTATAGGTGATGGGGCATTAACCTCCATGTTTAATGCCTTCATACCACCCCCCCTTTTAAGGAAATGCCAGCCTTCACCTCGAAATTACTCTCAAAATAATTTGAATATCTTTATAAATAATTATTTTAATTTTTATTTTATTTTAAAATTATTTTATTTTAATTTTCAACCCTTAATCCACTCCTGTATAAAAGTATATTAAGAAAATTTGATTAACAAAAATATAGGCCATATAGTAATGGTAAATAATGGTGACTTAAGAAAAGATTTTAAAAAATGCCCTCAGGCTTGGTGTAGTTGGTAGCGTGCCTACCTTCTAAACCGAACGTCGCGGGTTCGGAACCCAGGCAATCCGATGAGTTTATTTAAGCCATTTGGATGAATGCCTGGACCCCCAATATGTATATTATTAATTAATAACGGTTATCGTATAAAGCCTTACAGGGCCTGAGATGCCGAAAAGACTGTGTGAAGGTGAGTGTGAATGAGAAAGTGTTTAAAAAAAAATTAAAAAAAAAACCTAAAAAATAAAATTTACAAAATGATAAAATTAAATGACACCTACACTCCCCTCCCCCTTTCAACAGCTTATATTCTCCCTCTACCCTTAGTGAAATACAAAATATTTAATTTCATATTCAAAAGAATCGTTTTTCGCAGTCAAATTATTTATTTCTATCATTTTTTTCTCAACGATAAAATGCATAATAATTACCTTTAATAAGACACTCAAGAGGGTGTGCTGGTTGACGGTGAGGTCAGGGTGAGTTACACCATATTAATTATTCAATTTGATTCACTTTAAACACAAATAAAAAGAGAAGACCTGCAGGCGCGCCTGCAGCCCGGCAACACTCTCGACTCGACTGAACGAGAAACTTGTCTCTCTCTCTCTCTCTCTTTGTATAGGAATAAACCAGTTAGATGAAAATAACAATTCCCTTTTTATTAAAAGTAAAAAAATAGCTTTTCTCTCTAATATTTAGAAATGGAAAAGAATGTCAACAAGTGATTTGGAATATTCCAAGGCCTTTCTTAAATGGACCCTGTTACGCATTAGTGTGTCAAGAGTCCAAAAAAATTAAAAATTGAGTTAAGCACGGAATATTGTTTCAAATGCTATAATTAATAGTATTTTTTATGAAATATGTCATAAAAAAATTTATATTTAATGTTACTTGCACAATTGACAAAAAAAATTATATACTTATAATCCAATCAAAACAAAAAATTAATTTTCTCAAAACTCGGTAGCTGCCCTTTAACACACTAATGCGTAACAGGGTCCAAATAATCAACCCTTCAACCCCTCTAATCAAAATAATAATCAACGCTATATTTTTAATGTTTTCTATTTATTTGGCTTCAATTTAGCTAAAATAAATTAAAAAATATTTTTTTCAAATTTGCAACCCTTAATCCAATCTTTTTTTTTAACACTTACACTTTTTTCTCATTCACACTCACATTTACACACACATACACACAGTCTTTTCGGCAACTTAGGCCATTTAAGACTTTAAACGATACTCGAATTATATCTTTTTAGTAAGTAGTTAGTATAATGTTATGTTATTTCACTGTATAATAAAGTATATTAACAAGTCCTCGGGCCATGGTATAGCGTGATTTTATACCAAGGGTCGCGGGTTAGCATCCCGTCTCATGTGACAATTTACTTTATTTGGACTGGCTACTAACCAATTAAAATAAATAGAGACACGGTCTGAATGGCCTTTGATTCCAATAAAGGCCTTA